>CAEGAE010077767.1:0-38360 GCA_903067095.1 Girardinus metallicus
TCTATCTATCTATCTATCTATCTATCTATCTATCTATCTATCTATCTATCTATCTATCTATCTATCTATCTATCTACAAAATAGCATGGCATACCACAGAATTATAGTTTTATCGATTTAGTTTAGGGACTTTGTCCTGCTGGAAGGTAAACCTGTGTCTGGTTCTTAATAGCTTTGCAGCTTCAAACGGGTTTTCTTTTTAGCAGTTCTTCTACAAACTGTTTGCCATTGATCCATTTTCCTATAAACACTGTTGGTTGAGTGGGAAAATCCTAATAATAAATATTAACATCTGCTTTGGGAGAAGAAAGACGTCAGTAGACTAAAGACAGAAAACGTGTGTGAGGAGGTAGAAGGTTTCCCTTCTTGAGCGAATGAATGAGTTTAAGTAACTGGGGTCAGTCAAGAGAAATGAAGAAGAAAAATAGTTCAGGGAGAGTAGAAAGCAAAATAAGTGAAAGGGAGGTCTGCAAGATGTTAGTGAATCCTGCTTTTATCTTTGGTTAGAGACAGTGGCAATTTCAATGCGGAAGATGTAAATATTATTTATCGGAAACGACCATTATAGACAGGGATGAAAATGAGGATATGAGTGGTATAGCAGAAGTTGGAGACTTTAAAAGGAGAAAGAGAGAGAAAAAAGTTTCTCAAAACAGTTAATCCAAAACACCATAGACTACCTGGAAAAGGCAAAATCCTTAGTTCATCTCTCTAAAGTAAATATCTGTGTCAGTGAACATGTCAGTACGTCAGAATGACAAGCCTTTATTGTGCGGTATGTGCATAAAAGAGTCAAATTGCTTAGTCATATTGTCAAAATAACTGACATATAAACTGGAGGAATGTTTTGTTGTAAACAGTGGCTAAAGTTTTGATGACAAGTATTGTAAATTGCAATTATTGCTGATCAATGGCAAGAGACTGGACAAGATTCACATTTACAGTTTCATTATAATTTGTTGACATTTCAATGTAATACAGAAATAAAAAAGCAGCACTGCAGAGCACAAGGACGAAACACTCAGAAATGGGAAGATAAGACAACACATGCACCGCTGTTTGAACTACACTGCCTTCTTCCTATTCTTTCCATCACCATGCTGAGGACAATTCCTCATTGGAGTGAAAGAATGAAGACCAGGGTGAGAGGAACTCCATCAGTATCTTGTTGCGGGTCGCAAACCACATCTTGGTGATGTTGAAACGATGGAAACCGGCATATGCCCTCTGCCTCTTCTGCCTCTTCCTCTGTTTCAACTTCTTCTCTATGTCTGTTGACTCCATCCAAATCCTTGTCTTTCCATTGCCAGAAATGTAACATTGCGTTGTGCTCTGGCTATATGTGATTAATCCCTGTGAATTCCTGTCTTTCCTCTATGAAATTCCAGTCTAAACAAAAGCATTCTTTCCCCCGTGCGATTGTTCATTGTATAATGTCCATAAAGCATTTGACCACCTACCTACCGCCAACTCTAGTACACATCACTGCACTTGCATCCCTTCCAGCTTATGATTAAAACTTCACAGAGAACACTTTTAGTGTTTAAACTCAATATTTTGGTGAAATTAAGCCGTCTTCTAAACTCTGAGTAAATTGCTTTTTCGTTCTGGAATCAGTCCGAGGTTTCCGATGCTTTAAAAGCGCTTGAAGATGTTAAACTACATATGGCAACAGATTCAAAGACTTGTGAAAAAGCTACACTTTCTCTGTCCTCCCTCTATGTTTGTCTGATTGAGTCTAACTAGCGGAGAGGCAGAAAAATGAGAGAAACGTAAGAGACAAGACAGCTGTATCGAATCCTCAATTAGGAGCTACCTCACACAGAGACCAAGCTGTGTGTGGATGCTGACGCATGCGTGCTAACACACAGCTAAATGCACAAAGTGCACACAATTCGCAAATATGCAGGATTTGCGCATACATTTGATGTACACAAAGACATCTGGAGGAGAAGCAGAAGTGAAGGCTGTGCCTGTACTTGCGTGTGTGCGTGTGTGTGTTGATGGGAGTGGTGTTTCAGAGGACATCAAACGTTGAGAATCCACTGGCTGTTGACGTTGTTCCACTAGGGAATGAAAACATGGATCTGAAGTTGTGAGGGCCCTCTGAGAACTGTCATTAACGCTTCACTCAAACACACACTCAGAGCCATGGTGTGCACAGATTTTGTCAAGCCTGCCACAAATGAGCACGCTATGTTTTGTAGCGACATACCTCCTTAAATCTCAGCAGTGAAAAGAAAAAGAAACAGCAATTTTTGCAGTTTTGCCATTGACTCTAACTGGAAAGCATTCCTTTCTGTATGGATTTAAATTTTCTCTTCCTTCAATTTTAGGACTCAGTTCTTCCTAAGAGGAATGTCGTGCTGAAATCCGTCAGCCTTGGCCCATAGCAGCGCAGCCTTGACCGATCTCTTGACAAGGCATCCTTTCTTGGCTCTGTAATGTTTGGTGAAGCCAATACAGACTTTGAAGCTAAAGAATTTCGAGCAAGGAAAGTGATTGCCGTTTAGAGCAGAGAAGAACATATACCGACTGGACTGGCCAAAATCTGTTCAAGAGGAAAATCTTTGAGCCTAGAATTTCGCAATATTTCAGTGCATGACCCGTTTCAAAGATATTTCTTGGGGGAACATTAAAAGTAATGGAATCAGGACACGCTGACCCGAACCATCTGTCTCCGGTTGTCTGTTATTGGCATGTTTTTTGTATTCCAGCAGGTTTTTATGAGTAGCTCACCTTACTGGCTTTAGGTAAAATGCAGGTTGATGTTTTTTCAAGTCACAGCAGGTGACTGCCAGAGTGAAGGAAAAAGTTTCAGTTGGGTTGAGAACAGGACATTCTGCACTCTTCTCTGAACTTATTTCATGCTCTTTTCAGTCACATTACTTCATAATTTAATCTATTATCAATGGTTTATTCAATTTCACTTTGCAACAGCAGATTTGTGTCGCTGTCTAGATCAGAAAGAGTATTTACCACAGAATCAAGTCCAGAATGACACACCATTTTGGATGTTTTTTTTTTTCTTGTAATTTTAATAAGGCTATAGTGTATTTGACTCTTTTTTTCACCACTTTATGTTTCAAAAGCTAAAAGATTGATATTTTTTATGCATTCCAATTTAATGATAACACTCCCAAAGGCATTATTTATTTATCAGGGCACTGTAAATGTTTTTTAACATGGTTCTTTTTGTCTCAAGTTTGAATTTGTACGTTCAGATACAGTTTTCTATCAGTGAAAAAACTGCTAAAATTGTTTTTGATTTGTGTTGACGTCTTGTTGTCTTGTGCTGCTAATCCCCAATTCAGACTGCAGCTTATGTGTACAACAGAAAAGTCTTTTTTCTCTCAACCAAAAAATAGTCAAAATTAACTACAAATTTCTGCCAGTCAGAATCAGTGGATCTGTAAACAGACCACAATATTAAGAAAAGCCAAAGACTAAGAATTGTTCCAGAATCAAAAATTTGACTTGCAAAAAAGCTGTGATTTTTTTTTTTTTTTGTCTGCCAATTTTGAGATTATAAGCTCCTCATCTGTCATGTTGTGTCTGATTAAAGCCTTTTAGAGCTTTTATTCTTTCTTTATCTGGAAAGTCTCGTGTCCCAGTAGGTTTGATGCGAGGCTGTCAGGCAGCTAGTCTAAATTCCTCTCACTGTCAGAAGCCGTCGGCTGACAGAGAATCTCTTGGTGGTGACAACTAAATGATCTCTTCTTTATTAAACACCTCTCGCTATCTCTCCATCTCTCCCTGACTACTGCACTTCCTCCTCGCCTTTAGTATCTCATTTAATCATTTGACTGACTACTCTCCTTCCCTATTCCTCATTCATCAGTCTTTCACTCCCCTTTCTTGTTTTTTTTTTTTTTCAGCTGCTCTGCTCGGAGCCTCCTGTGTTGTATCTTTATCGAATCCTTTCTATCTGCACCACTTTTTTTTTTCTATAAAAACGAAGAGGGAATTTAGTTCCCTCTCTCACCAGGAGCCATCAGTCAATCAGCAGCTCGTCAGTCTCTCAGGCTGCTTGACAGCCAACTAGTCACTCATTGTGCAGTTTTGTGAACACATTAATTAAGAATGTCTCATCCACAAAGCAAGAAAGTGATCCCAGCTGATCTCAGTGATCCAAGTAATCTGTCTTACTATTTTTCCAACCCCCACCTTCACTTCTTTGTTATCCCCTGTCTTCTTACCTTCTCTAGTTTGGGGCTTTCTTCCCCCCCCCCCCTTCCCTTACTGCTGAAAGACTGGTTTGATAGGAAACACTGTTAACTTCTTTAGACCCTGCGACGCGAGAGCTCAAGAGCAGCTGGGACAAGGGGAAAATAAGCAAAAGCGATAGTGTTGGGGGTGTCAAATAAAGAGAGGATGGCTGTCTTGACAGAAAAACTAGTGGAGAGAACAGACAGGAAGAAATCAAGAGGTTATCCAATCACCTTATGGACCTCCTGGGGATCAGTGCATAAATGTCTGGTTATAATAATCATTTACAAAGGTGTGAAGTCTACTTGTTCTAAAAGTTCAAGAACAGCAGCACATGCAGTTGAAACCATTCATTTATAGGCGCAGTGTATTAAGACACAGCTTTTTATTTTCACTGTGTGACATTATATTGGATGACATGTTTTCTTTTTTAGGTAAGTCAGAATTACCAAATGTATTTTTATTTGCTAAACCTTTCCTTCATTAAGCTGAAGGAAATTCTAACCCACTAATGGATGTTTTGGACTCTCTAACTCTGTGAGTGGTGGATTATGGTCAGATGGTATTATGAAAATGCAAAGTTAACAGCTATAAATCTAAACTTTGGACACAAATATTCCTTCCAAACAGACATTGACCGTAAGAACATCCAAATTAGTTAGAAAGTAACGTAAGGACACCAAAGTCAATGTTTTGGAGTGCATGTTGCAAAGTCCTGATCTCACTCCTGTAACAAGTAAACCTGGAAAGTTGACACAGGAGGAATACACAAGTCAAATACACTCATATTTTCATGATGTTTGCATGTGCATCCCGTTGTTTAAACAGATTAATGTAACTTCTTCAGGCTACTGCAACTTTGAACTCCCAGACTTCTGGAGGTGCATCGTCGTCTTACTGATATCTTGCTTGAACTGGTCAGATTTTTCCATGATGTCACATAAGGAAGCACTATCTTTGAAGGACTGCCTTAAAGTACACCCAAACATCAAAAGTCAAGTATTGTCAACTGATCTATCAGAAGCTCAGAAAGGCCATTAATGTTGAGATATATTTAAGTGACACCCGCTGTTGATTAGCGTCAAACCTAAATTTACAAATATAATTTGTTCAATATTGTTAAGAATTTTCATTTATTTTACCATCTGACTGAACAAACAGATTTTTTTTTGTTAGTTTGTTTAACTTGACGTAAATTCAGACATCAAGCTTGTAACGTCTGAAAGTAAAATAGACAAAAACACCAGCTCTCCTTCTTCATAAACTTGAATTTTTAATTTGACTGACAGAAAGTTTATTTGCTGGTGTTTAACCTGTGCACTACGCAGCTCTCCCTTAAACTGGAAGCTATTTGGGGTAATGTGAAGGCAGCACACAGAGCAGGTTACATCAAGCACACAGAGAGGAAGTTACAGCATCCAATGTAATCTGACTTTCATCGTGACATTCATTATAAAGAGTGACTGTTAGGCAAAAGAAAAAAAATACGAGATCAACAAAACAATGTGCAAGACCTATGAAACAGTTTTGCCACTATTACCTACAACAACAGGCAGGAAGTTGTTTTTTTTTTATTTAGATGTGCTGTACTTGGAATTAAATTAGGTCTTCCCTGATTACGAGAGTTTTAAGGAAGCTGGGAAGTTGTTCAAAAATGTTTAACAAGTCTTTTCTTTTTTATAGATATGGGAAGATTGTGTCAACAAAGGCCATTTTGGACAAAAACACTAATCAGTGCAAAGGTAAGTGAGCATTATTTGTAGCCTTGAATAGACCTGAAAAGCCTGAATGCTGATACGGGATTTAAGTCTGTAAAAAAACAATCAATAAAAATGCAGGTTCTTTGGCGGCTTAAAGGCAGACTAATCAATGTGTTTTGCTGGGAAGGTATTTTTTTCATTAATCCCTTCCTTTTGCACTTTTTGCATCCCTTAATCAATCATGGCCTAAAAGTTATTGCAAAAAAAAAAAAAAAAAAAAAAGTCTGCGTGTTTGTATTCAAGTTTTGTTTGAAGGAAAGTTAGGAGTGTATTAGGTTTACAGCACAGCAGTGCTGACTCCCATAGAATCCATGTTACCCACTAATCTAAACAATGGACTAAGAGTATATTACTTGATTAAAGCCAATGTGTGATTTCTAGTCTGCTGCCTGATGATGCTCAAAGTTAAGCAGCATTTGAAAGGAACATGTGGGCATTGTTGTCAAAGGCCAAATCAAAATGAAGGACATAAAATAGCCACAATGTGTTTTCAACAGTCAGTGAGGTTGACACAAGTGTCTATTGAGAAGCGTCTGTCTGATTGTTAAAGTGGTCTGAACAAAGCACTAATCAGAGGGATTGTTGTCATCTGCTTTTGAAGAGGCACCCATGAGCGTGTGTTCACCATGATTACAGCTCATCTGCTGGGGCTGTTCTCAGAGGTGCATCAATATGCTTTAGGACAACATCACGGATGCCCTGTAATCAGAATGGTCGGTTTCGGCGATAGGAAATCCCTCTGTAATTGGCTCTGATGGCCTTTCTAAAACTCTAAATTCTTACACTTTTCGTGATTCCCAAGAGTGTAAGTGGTATCTCCATTATCATTCCACATTTAGTATAAGTAATTAAAAGTTGTCAGTGCCGTGTGAACATACAGATGCCCTTTGAAAAACAAGAAAAAAAAACGTTAAAAATGATTTTATTTCAGTAAATCAATTTAAAAACTGAAATTTAGTTGCTTAACATTCATTATAAGTAATGTGATAGATTTTGAATGTTGCATGTCTTCCTGTTATTTCAGATGATTGATTGCTAAAATATATTTGCATTCTGTAGTTGGTTGTTTGCATAAGTTACTGCATCATTCCAGAGATTAGATCAGTCTGTCCCACTACTTTTAAGGAAGTGTTAAGGAAATTTAGGTTGCTTTAACGACAGCCTTCAGTTTATCTTCACCTTTGGGTCTGGTGTCTCTCCTCTTCATCTTAACTATACCCTTATAAATTCTCTGTGGTACTTAGGTCACGCAAGTTTGCTTTGTTGTCAGACTGAGTAATATAACTAAAGCAGGTATTGATACCTTCAGCGTTTAACCAGGTGCCAAGTCTCGCTCGTAATAGAAAATAGCATTGCTATCAGGCTTGTCAACAAAAGAAATCACGAAGCGCTCTAAGATTTTGTAAAGTTTGGACATCATAAAATACACGCACAATTTATGCTCACTCTACTTTCAGATTTTGAAACTTCCCTTTCCAAATGAGATACAAAATGTATTTTTTATCTGAAAACAGACTGCTAGGTCCCTAGAAACTCCCCAATCCATTTTCTCATAAGTAAAGGCTTTTATGACATTATTCAGGAGTGGCTTAGCACAAGACTTTTAACAGCTGCAGCCTGCGCGTCTTTTTCAGCTACATGTTTTTCTTCCGCCTAACTTTCCAGTATTATTGTTTCTTGGATTCAGTCATTGTCTGCAGTCATTTTAATTTTTCTTAACCAGGAGCACTTCGTTAAAAAAATGACAATTGTGTTATTGACTTATTCTAAGCATTTTCCTACTTCGTTTAAAGTGCTCAATCTTTTTGTTTGGATGATCTTGCAAATCTTTCCCTCAAATCAAATTAAAATTGGTTTTGTGGCTACAGTGAAGCTTTTCATGAGATCATTCCAATTTGGACCAAAATAGGGCAGAAAGTCCTATAAAACCCACAGATGATTATCATTTGCTTTTACTACTAATTTTCTCAACTTATTATATTTTCCAATTCAGTTGCATTTCACAATTTTGCATCTTTTCCATTTATGCTTGCCATTTCTTAGTTACGCACTTCTGTACATTCTTGGAAGTATTTGTTTATGATCACATTACATCAAATTCTGAAAAATATAAGCAAAACCCAGACACATTTTGGTCTAAATTATGTGTGTAAGGTGAGGTTATTTTCCTAACCGTACCATGACAGGATAACAAGTTTTGCCCTGAGATCCAAACTGTAAAAACAAAAGAAATTCAAAGTTCATATTCACCAACTTCTAGAACTACACCAAGGGAAATAATACTCCCCCTCTTCATGAGCTTATCACGCTTAAATGACTGTGAAGGGGTTCTAATAGTCCAGTCACCTAATCCAGCTTTAGCCAAACTATAGCTGTCAGCCAGAAGGTCTCAAGTTTAACTTAGGATTAGTCAGGTACACAGTGGAGTCCATATTCAGCTCTGTGGTTGCATGATTCTCAATCATGTGGTTGTGAAACAAGTCCAAATCAAAACCCTTGCAGCATCGTTCCCGACAGCTAGTTTGAATGGTTTTGGTGTTGTTTTGAAAACGCGGTACAGTGAATCACCGCCCAATTTCTCCGTTTTGTCTAAACAATGTTGTTCCAAACCTTTTGTGGTTTGTTCCTTTTGCAAGTTTGCAAAGAACATTTCACATAGAGAAAAGAAGCTTTTCATGGCATCCTATTAAAAGCCACCAGCAACAACTCCTTTTGTATCTATACTGCTGAATATATACTGTTTAATATGCTTATATCCTTCCTTTAAGATATTTCTCCCCCTTACTGTTTTTTCACCGCCCCATGTGAGCCTTAGTAAGTAGGGTGGGGTCCTCAGTGCAGCTCTGTTGTTTGGTCATTTTTCTGAACATTTCAGAGTGTGACCTCATGGGAAACTAGACATCCGTTCCTGAGAAGACCGTCCACTGCTTTAAATTGTTTCCTCTCATAAGTCATCGTTATCTTTGTTTCTGTCACAACTTAAAGTATTTAGAGAAGGGCCTGAGTGTTCCCAAAACGAGAGAAAAGGAATGAAATTGTTTCATTTGAGTTATTTTATTAAAGGAAAATAGAGAATACATTGGGCACTTCTATTTAAAATAATGGTACATATTGTGCTTTCGATTTATTCCCAAGCACTACAAAAGTCTTTTGCTTCAAGCAAAGGTTTAAATGGAACGCTTAATGAAGCTATTATATTGTGTTTCCCTGACAATTAGAGTCATCTGCAGGTTAATTTATGGATGGCCCTGCGATGGCCCTGGAAATAATGGTGGTTTTTATTCTTGTTTAATTTTATTCCTGGTTTCACAAATACAAAAGATTACAACTAATCAAAGTGTAAAGCAAACAGCTAATAAAAATATTAAAAACGAACAATTAAATAAAAAAGCTGAGGAAAATATATACGTCTAGGTTTTTTTTGTCTTGCAGCATTATTGAAATGACTTTTTTTAATGAAGTCAGATTCTTGAAGATGTGACTTATCAAACATGTTGAACTAACCAAAATATTAAAAATATCTGATTTTTTATTTTTTTTTCTAAAGCAATATTTGCTGAAGATATCTTTTATCACTTATCTCAAGACCAGAAATTATTTTGGCATCATACCCTTACTGAACTCTCCATGCATCTTAAGAAATGACTAAAAAAGAACCCCATCACATTTCTAAAAATAATGGCCAACAGTGATTTTGTCAAAAAAAAAAAAAAAGTCTTTAGCCATTATTTTAGGAAGGTGTTGAAATGTTACCGCTTTAGATCAAGCTGCACTTTTAATTATATTTCCATGCTCCACTTAGATAAAATCTAACAGCTGCAGCAGAAGCAACATAGGCACAATTTTCAGACTGTAACTCTCTTAAGCAATTTCACCGCTCATGGTGTGGACTTCATACATCTCCTAGCCAGTTGTTAACTCACAATGAAGGAGTTTCATTATCAGTTGGCCATTAGAGTGCTGTACAACCGGATAAGTGTTGGTTTGATTGCAAAGGCATTCAGTGGGGACAAGATAATTGCTTAGCGTGACTAAGAGCGTACAAATTGGCTCGGAGAGTTCTCTTGGAAAGAGAGGGATGGATGGGCGGATGTAGCGAGTGGCGGCTGGAGGGGTAAAAATAACCTGAGGCTGACAGAAAAGGAAGGCGACCCTTTGAAACTGATGATTTAGCAGACAGTCTCATCTTTTCAGGAAGGTTGGTGAGGGAGGAAACAGAGGGTGTGTTTTGTTTTGTAGACACAGAGGTAATGAAAACAAGCCATCTGGCCTGGATGATCCCCTCGCATGTCGCTGCTCCCGTCATTTGAAAACATTTTTCAGATTCGAATTAAGTCGATTCATTATTTCCTTCATGAAAAGTGAGATTTCTCATCGAAGCTCTGGCGAGGTATTACTTCTGCTTGCAAAAGGATTAAAGTAAACAAACAATAAAAATGTTTTAATAAGGCAATCAACAGTGTTTGCTAAAAAAAAAAATAAATTCTATTGTTTTTCTTACACTTTTCTTGAGGTTTGCAGCAAGTTTGCAATGACAGTTTTCTTGTTAACAACGTGGGAGCTGTGATGGAGCTAGCGGGCACAGAGCACAGGATGGAGGGAGGGAGAGGAAACCACTTTAGATACGAAAGGATTTCCATTTCCCAGAGACAAGCAGCCTCCCTCTCAGTGTCTCCTGCCCACTTCTTGCTCTCTGCTTGTCCCCAACTGTCTCCTTCTCTACTTGGCTGGCCTGTGCAACTGGCCCAGGCCAGGAAATCTGAACGCTTAGGAGATTGCATAGGACCTATAGTGACGTTTGTGTGTCCATCTGTCAGTCTCTCGGGTCTTTTTGCATGGAAAACTATGTGAGATGTGTTAGGAGGGTATATTTTGATGTGTAAAATACAGTATTTCTTTGCTTTTTTCTTACCACAATGCCATGATTTAGATTATGAGAGAAGCATTAAAATCAGTGATAATGTGAGTAAATGCAAAATGTAGTTTTCAAAAAATAATTTAATTAAATAACGTAAAAAAGCTACTCTAAAACAACTCTATTTGAATAAAATATCTCCATTGTTAAATCTCAAATATAACTGTAATTTAGTACATTGTTTAATTAATTTCACAGGTTACACACAGCCACAATGTCTTCCAGAAATGTAGATATAAGCAATCACTTTTATGGATCACATCTAATAAAACAAAGTAGAGTGAAAGATCTCAAATATGACACATAGACTTACAAAACTACAGAAAAGTATTCAGGAATTTGTGTGTCCAGTTAGATGTGGTGTAAAATTAATGTAGCACATGTTTTTGGTTAAAACCTTCATGCATACAGTTAAACATAAGTGTGTGTAATAGTATATACTCTTAGGGGCTGTGTTGCTGCTTCACGGCCTGAACACCATGTTGGAACTAGGAATTTTGCTCTCTATCAGGAAACCCTAAAGAGAAATTTCATCAAAACTTCAATTTGATTGACCCTTTGGCATGACCTTAAATAGTTAGTTAAAGTTTGTAATCCATCCATTGTGACCAAATTAAAGAAATTTTACAAAGAAGAGTTGTACAAAATCCAAGTGGTGTAAAAGTTACATTGTTATTGTAAATGCATAATGATAGTTTGGCACAACCACTCAATAGGTTTTGAGGCTCATTACTTTTTCACCTGGTCATGTTGCTTGGGACAGCTTCTTTTTCATCTTTTAATAAACAGTATTTTAAGGCAATACTTCATATTGTGTGCTCTCAGGAAAAGGTAATTCAGGAAAACCAAAAGAAATATGTAAGGATTTGTGCACTTTTATGCTGGCTCCGTATGTTGAGTTCAGATTCCCTAAGATGTCCATCATCACAGAAGAAGAGCATCTGCTCCCAGATTTAGCAAGTGTCCATCTGGATTAAAGGGCCTTGAGCAAGACAATGAATCTCCAGCGGCTCCTGGGGTCTGTTCTGTTTCTGATACGTGACCCACGACCTCAATAAAGCCACAGACAAAAACCTTTTCATAAGAGAGTGATGAATGGACTTTGAACTAGTGGTTAACTCAGTTCAAGGCTATTTAGCACCACCAAACATGTCAGGGAGACGGACACTTAGAAATTAAATTTCCTCATAAGAAATATTAATATCACTTGGGTTTATGTGTAACATTTTGTGTCCGACCCAACTAGATCAAGTGCTGTAAAAAGCACAGCCAGCCTCAGATGTCTTTAGAATAACTTAAAACCTTCAGGGTGAAACTAGATTACATGCCAACATCTACAGTGACTCAATATTTTATTTAGGGAGCATGTACCAGACGCCTGAGACATGGATTCAATTTTCTGGAACTGCAATACAGAGAAGGCATTTGATATTGGTATATCACTGTAAATAGACCTGCTCCCAGAAGTGGTTCCTGGTTACATTGCAGATTAAATCTGCAGCGTCTAGTTTCATGGCTGTGAAGTTCATGTGTTGCAATTACTGCTGTGTTTTCAGTCTACCGGCACCTTCAGTTCTGACTAATGGAAAAGAATGGCTCAGACACTGTAGTTACCGCGTTCAGATTATTCATAAAATACTCAGTGCTAAACACCTCAGTTTTAAAGCTAATCATTTCTACTCCGCCTTCTTTAAATCCTAGAGAGGTGCGTCTTTTAGTGTCAGTGAAACTGAAATTCTAAATGAGATGAGCTCAAGCAGACATTGATTTTGCTCTGGCCAGCTGGAACTCAAGGTTGAATTTCAGGAATATGTTGTGAACTTTTCTATGTTTATTCGAGTCATAAATTTTCCATATCTGCTATTATGTGTTGTTGTTTCCATTGTTAATACTACTGATTAGTTTCTCATTAGTTTCATTGCCTTGTTAAAAAGCAATAATTTTGTTTTTCAACTGTGAGCTAATGCAACAAAATGGCTTTGAACTTATTTAAAAGCAGTTTACTGAATTCACTTTATATATTGATGTTTCAGGTGTGAATCCAGAGGAAAAAACGACTACAAAAATTGAGGGCTCTTAAAATCAAAAATACAGTGTAACTATTTGCAAAAATATTAGTTATGACACTATATAAATATTTGACTTGTTGTGTAGCATCACTTGAATATGTAATTAGAAAGTTAAACATTTCTTTTTTTTCCAAAAATTATTCTGGGACAACCTAACTCAAACAGTTGACATGAAATATTTGTACCTAGCTTAATGTACCTAATTTGAAAATGCTGATGATAATAAGTAGAGATGTACTCAGCAGAATAAATAATTTTTATATATCTTTTATCTGCCAATTTGCTTTTTTTTAGGAACTATAATCAGCATCGAACTTCATTTTTTTGCTTTTTCTGTTTATTTAAAATGAAGTTATCCGTGACGTAAAATATACATGCGTGCTTTATTGAAAACATAAAAACCTTTTCTCATAAACAACTGAAAGTTACAGACCTGGCTCACCAACCCTCCTCAACAAATATCATGCAGTCCCTCAGGTTATGGAACAATCCATATAAATATAACCCTGTTAAAATTTCTAAAATCTCAAACTCTATACACATATCACAAGATACGGTATTAAAGGTTTTTTTATGCAATAGTCATTCGTTCATAAAAACGTGTCTACCCTAATATTTCAAGGAACATAGCATTAGTTTCCTGAGGTGTGAAATCATTCATTCACTTATTGTAACTACATAAAAGCATTAGACAGCCTCCACATCATAAATAATCAATCATTCATTAGTGGTGATGTCACACTGTGTGAGTTGGCTCTGTAGCTATAAACTATCTTCAGCATCTTATATTATTAGTTACTGTGGTTACCATGCTTATTCAATGCAAGCCGTTTGTGTTACCATGGTTGCATCAGACCTTTATCTTAATTGTGAGATTGTCAAAACTCTGTCCCGTGTTTATATCTCAGTGTGTGGTTTTTGAACCTTATTTGTTCTTATATGGGCATTTGTGTCTCTATGCTGCCCAGTGATAGACTGGCGACCTGTCCAGATTGTTCCCCGCCTCTCACCTTTTAACCTCTAGAGATAGGCACCAAATTGTCCTTCAAGGACAAACAAGCATAGGCACTGGATGAGTGGATTATTTAGAAAAGAAGTTTAAAAGTTTTACAGACTTGTAAACAGCTATTTATTGAATCGTGTATGCTTTTGTTTTAATAGAAACTTTAAAGCTTTCCTGCTCTAAATTTTTAATTAGACATTATTTTTTAATCATTCAGGCATATTAATTTCACCGATTTTCAAACAGAGAACATTATCCAGGCTACACAGGAATAAATCAGCCTGACATACATATTATGTGCTGAATCAATCAATCCTCTGTGTTTAAACAGTAACTCAGACGCCAGACTAAGAAATGCCAACATTTTCTAAATCCAGTGGAATAAAATAAGAACATTTTATCAAGGTGATAAATACTGTGTGCATTAGTATCTTGGTAAGATGGGCATTTGCGGCTCTGCTTGCATTGAAATTGATAAATAAGCAGCATTGTAATTCTTGTTCACATAGACCATATTTTTTAAATTCTTGTTTCCCATATATACGGTATCTGTATCTGTGCTTGTCTTTACAGGTCAAAGTAAATTGCATATGCATTTTGTATGTTTATGCATCCTCTTTTCTGAGGTTGTGTAACCCTATTTTGGCTAAATTATGGTTTTCTCATTAGCCAGCGTATAAATATTTGCATGCGCAGGGCAGATCTTGCTGTGAAAGCAGCTTGCTGCCTTTGAACAATTAAAAAAAGAAGAAAAAAAAAAAATCTGCCGCTTATCAGCAAAACAGAGTGTGGCTCCAAATATGGGAGGAGGAAGAAAGAAAGAAAGACGGGAACAGATGTTGCGAGTGAAATGTTTGTCTATGGGTGAATGTACAAGAGAGAATCTTTCATTCTAAGCACATTTTTATTGAATATTGTAGCAAGTTAGACTGTAAACATTAGGTTTGCATATTTGTTTTAGGACTCAGCCCAGTCAGAGTTATTGTTCTTTTCCAATGTTTTTGTTTTGCCCTCATCCGTGGGGCATAAGTTTCTCATAATTTGTTCACATTTTCAACAAACAAGCCCATGCAATCTGTCCGTTACATTTCCGAGAGACTGAGGACAGCCAGTCTGTTTGTTGACAACTCTTCCCAGCTTTCAGCCATGTGACCTAGTAAAGCAGGACATGCACTATTTCTGAAAGTGGAGATTTATGAGTGCGTTCGGACCTTTTGTCCTCCAGATTTTCCTGTAGGGCCTAATCCATGTCCCCTGAGCCCTAGCGCTCTAACAGATGCATGAACACTAACAGAAACTAAGTAAATAAATAAACAATGTGCTTTGTTTAAAAAATAAACAATAACAACAACAAAAAACAGAAAATATATGTAGTGCTGAAACAGAACAGCATTCCATTAAATGCAGCCTGATACTGATGCTAGCAAATGACAAAATGTAATCATATAGCAAAACATTGACAAGGCTGTACAAAAAAAAAAACAGAAACTTGCTGAAACTTGAATCCCCAATCAAACATAAAAAGCAATCTGTTTGTCATCCTAGGCTAAAATCTAAATCAGTCAGTTTGAAGTTTTCATGAAATATGTGACCTGAGTTGATTTTGACACATTAAATCATTTTATAGCATGCTAAAGACAAACTAGGATCTCTTTCCTTAGCAGAATTGCACCTGCTTGCCAACGTATTTGAAAATTCTCTCTGAACCTAGCTTCTTGTTTTCATTCTTTTTGTTTTGTCCTAAAACTACTTGATTTTCTCATCACTTGTTTCATATTTTTTTTTCTTTTTCAATCTTACCTCTCTTGTTTGGTTTTCTGTTTGCAGGCTATGGCTTTGTGGACTTTGACAGCCCTGCGGCAGCCCAGAAGGCTGTGGCCTCGCTCAAAGCCAGTGGAGTCCAGGCACAGATGGCGAAGGTAAGGTTCATCTCACCCCACTCCCTGTTTCAAGCGCTGTTTTGGTATTTGGAGGTTTTGATGAAGCTAACGAGAGTTTATGTTTATGGATGTAGAAGGCTGCCTAAAATATACAACAGTGGATAAACATTTCTACAGTGATTTTTGGGCTTACTGTATGTTGTGGTTACTTATATTGGACTGATTGGTGGCATTACCATTGAGTCAAATAGCATACTGTGCAACTGGTGAATTTCATAATGTATATTTTCTCGTTGACATTATTCAAGAGTTTTAAACCATCCTACATTCTACCACTCTTTATTTTTTTCTCCTTTATTTTTTCTTATGTAGTATTCCTATTTCTTCTGTTTTACTTAGAAATTGAATATGCGTTTGGATGTCTCTTGAACCTTTCCACATTTTGTGAAATTAAAACCGAAAACATGTATTTTATACGGAAGACAAGCACAAAGTTGTACCTGTTTCTGAAGAAAAATGAAAAACAACAAAGAAGTTTGTTCTGTCAGATTGGATGAAGAGTATCTGTTAATATCAGTCTTTAAATATTGCCCCAAATTAGTAATTGTATTAATGCCATGAAAGAAGAACATCTCCACAGCATGACGCTGTCACCAACTTGTTTCAAAATGGGAGTGTGTTCAGTAACGGACTCTTTTCTTGCCACTTTTCTGTAAAGATCCAATTTGTGGAAGACTAGTGCTTATGTTGGCAGATTCTCCCAACTTAGTGGTGGATCTCTGCTTCTTTAATTTCATGTGTATCATATGCCATACACAAAAGAAATGCTATTATTTTCCTTCTACTTCACCGTTATGTCCTATATTGACGTAGAAGCTCAATAAAAAACACTGGAGTTTATAGTCTTAATGAAACAAAATGTAAACAGAGCAAAGTGAATGGAACTTAACTTACTTTATTGTTTTTTCACATGAGTCTTAAGCAAACTCACTAATCTCAAAAGTGGGGTCATGGTGGAACTGCGTCCTGTCTGGTAGCCGCTGAGCCACAGATATAAAACACTTTTCAAATAAACTCCTATTGAGCAATGTCAGATTCTTTAATGACACCCTCAAAGACAATGAATTTTACCCACAAGTCATTATGGTGTCATTAGCAAGACCGAGTCACTCCTTCTAATCATTATGGTCCACTTGAAAATCACCCAGTTATTAAAAAGATATTGGGTCCTAAAGATTTTTTTTTTTTTAAATCTGTCAAACACCTCCTCCATAGATATGGTCAAATCTGCCTCCCAGGTCTACGATGATAGCTTCAAAATACAAAGCTTAGGACTTTTTAGACAGCAGTTAACTGTGCAATATTAGTGGCTGAGGCCACGGTCACATTTTGTGAGTTCCTAAAGAGTGAAGAAATAAAATATAGGTAAAAAATTGATAGACAGATGTATACCAATAAACATAAATGGGTGGTGTTAAAAAAGTTTTTTTCTTTTTCTTTTAGGGGTTGTCAGTGACTTTTAAGAATTCAAATAGTTGCTACAGTAAAAAGAAATTGAAGGGAACTATAGAAGATTTTTTAAAGATTTTTTCCCCCAAAAAATCTAGTAGTAACGCAGATCAGCTGCATATAAGTGGAAGCCTTGTATTGGTGACGTGATAATATGGCTGAATTCCATGTTCTAGCATTATCCATTGCATTTATATTACTCCTCTCATTATCCACTGGCACCCAATTTAGGAAGTGGTTAAAATATGACACTGATAAATGGGACATTCCTTCAGAAAGCATGATGGCTGATGGTTTTTATATCACCACCTGAAGGAAATTTCAATAGACACTGGAAGAGGTTGGGTAATCCAAGAAAATTAAATTCAGCGTAAATTGTCTGTAACTTTATTGCCACATACTTCCCTTTCTGAGGCAGAAGAGTACAATTAAGATGGGCCAGTCTTCAGGCAGCTGGAGCATCCCACTGAATTAAACAGCAGCAAACCTCTAGGCCACCTTTGCCATTTCCTTCCATTAAACCTCTTTTCATTAGCCTCCCATCTCTCATTTTGTTCCTAACGGATTTCGGAGCGCGAGCATTAGCAGCAGAGGGGTTGTGATGTGTTTAGCGGGTGTTCTAGAAAGAAGACCCCTACAACGCCTCAGGGATTAGGCTTTCCAGAGAGATGGAATAGAGGGCAAAAAGTCAATTCCAAATGAAATTACACATACTTCTTACTGTGTCATGAGCTAATTATGGAAAAAGCCACTCATTTCCCACCTAGTTTTGTTGCAGTGTGCAGCTAGCTAACTCAAATGCGGCTCCAGCATGTAGCATTTTGTGTTAGTACGCTAATTGGTTTTCGCTGAATCTTGATTTTAATTAAACTGCTGGGAAAAATGCTTATTATTTCTTTAAATTGTCTTCATTAAACATAGTCTGATGTGAGATTGTGAGAGTGCAATAACCTTGAGTAAAAATGCTGCTGCTTTGGGAAATGTTGAGAAAAAAAATTAAAGAACTTTTGTTGGGCACT
This sequence comes from Girardinus metallicus, assembly GCA_903067095.1. Lineage (NCBI taxonomy): Eukaryota > Metazoa > Chordata > Actinopteri > Cyprinodontiformes > Poeciliidae > Girardinus > Girardinus metallicus. The sequence goes on from CAEGAE010077767.1 coordinate 18,365, forward strand.
GTGTCAAAGCAGGTCCATCATATTCAGGTTGTAGTCCTTAATTGATGTACTATTACAGAACTGGGCGCTTTACTGCATGTCTTTGGCCTCTCTTTCTGCTCTTCTTCCTGTCAAGTTACTAATGAAAAATGTCAATTTCACCTCAAAATCCAGTAAAAAAAAAAAGCCTGACATAAACTTGTTGTACCTGTTTTTATTTAAAACAGAAAACCAAAATGATTCACTGAGCTACTAAATGATTAGTACAGCCAAATTAATGCTACCTACAATATTTAGCTATTTTTTTTATTAATAGTAACTTGTCAATTAATCGAGTCGGATGTCTGAAGTGAACCTATTCAAAGCTGTTCTAATTGTAACTTGCCAACTGTAGTTTTAAAACAGGTTTATCCTAATAGCAGTGATGCATGGCACTCCCCTACTTTACTCATTATGTCTTATGTTTTTCATGACCAGAAATGTTTCTGACAGCGAAATTTCTGTTTTTTATAAGCAATGAAAAATGATTGAAAGCTAAGTAAGCTAAACAACACAACAAATCAACTGATCATCCATTTAAATTTTGACATTAGTCAATAGGCATCTTCCTCAATTATTCAAGATAGTCAAACAGGACAAAGGATGAGATTTGTGAAAACTGCAAATACGATCAGAAAGACTGTAAAACAATCTGCTCCGTAACAAACATTCCCTGAAGTTCTTTTTGTTCTGTGTTGGTTTGATATTTTTGACTTTGCGACTGGAAATGATGAACCTGAGCCAAAGGGTCATTCTCAGTCTCAGGACGTTCTGCTTCTGAGAGAAATCTCTGGACTGTAAAGGTTGTACTGGAACTGGAAAGGCTTTGAGGCTCTAAAAGACAGGAGGTCATCTTGAGGTAGTCATCACTGAAGAATGCGCAAATAGTTTGACAGATTTATCCAAATTTAAACAACTGATTCAGTTTCAAATCCGCATCCATAGAGAGTAAAGCACATTTTTGTTGCTGTTTTTACTGTCATTTCACTAAGGAGGTTCAGCAAGAACCAGGCCGTTTCCATCTTGTTCCCATATACTTTCATATGTGCTAAATGTATATGGACACAACAGAAGGCAAAAGCTTGTCTTCTGTTATATTTATTCTCCTATTAAATTTAAGAGTTCTTTTTGTTAGACGTTAAAGTCTCAGAATATCATGATGTGTTCCTTGGAATTGGTTGTGTACTGACAACAATTAGGTAAGCAGATCCATCTTTGAAAAAAGTTAGAGATTTTAAAAGATAAGCGACAGAATAAAAAGTGCAATTTTTTTTTATTTTTATTAACTTATGAAAAGTTCTTTCCTCGTTTAGATCGACCTCCAAATAGACTGGACAAATGTGGCATGAAAATGAACCAGACGCATATGAAATTATATTCGTTTAATGATTTATAGGTTATGATAGGAGGGTCAAACTATCAAATTTGTAGAGGTTAAGCCCACACTTAAACCCTCATTATCAATGTGGCTTGTTTCTTGCTGCTTGTCTCAAGAAACAGCAATTCAAACAAGCTTCAAGATGCTTCATTGCTTGCAGAATATTTGCAGCTCTACAGACATTTTCATACATTAAAACATTATCCAAGGATTCCATCATGATAGCATAGCATAGGAGAAAAATGGCTTGGTCCTCTCAAACATTGACACCTGATACCTCAATGAAGGTGCCTATGTTCCTAGTGACCTAGAGACTCAATATCTTACACATAGCTAAGAAAATGAGTCTTATATAACTGATCTAAGGAAGTGGGAAAATGACAACATTGACGGTTGTAAAATTTAGTGCTCAAGCTTATGCAGAAATATGAAGAGAAATTATAAGTTGACTAAAAAAAATGTGGAGTCTTTCTGTTGCTTATATAATTTTAGGTGATGTCTTTTTTACTGTTTTTTTTTTATTATTTGTAAATTGCATCTGTTTTTAACATTTGCATGTCTCTGTTTCTTTTGCTATTTCTTAATTGCTTTTGCCTTTCCTTCTTTGATTTTGTTGTTTTACTGCTGCATGCATTGCACTGCTTAAAAGATTAAAGCGCTGCTATTTGCTTATGGTCATGAATGCTATGCATTCTAAATTTCTTGTCAGTGTTATAAAACCTCTTCAGCGTCTCTAGTATTAAGGGTCCTTAATCATAAGACCCGAGCTGAGTCTTAAATCCCCTCCTACATAAATATACCCATCCTCTGGTAACTATTTGGATACGTGAACACATTTGACCATGAGTCTAAATTTGTCCAAGCTGTTTGCACTGTAAGAACACCCCCAAAAAAGGAGACTGAGTTTCTTCTCAGGCACCCAGAACTGGTGCAAGATAAATTGTATTCTTGTGGGTGTGTGTGTGTGTATGTAAAAGTCATTATTTATTTTACAAGTTAGCATGTGATCGTCTCATCACTTACCATTCTTTTTTTTTTTCCTCTTCTGTTGTTCATGCACAAATTGTTTAATAACTATTACATTTTTGAAAACAGCTGCTCTCATACACATGTTGTAATGCTTTCATCAACAGAAAAGAAAACTGAGAAATCAAATGTTATTACGTTTTTAACTACAGTCACTTTTAACCATTCAGTACAGATTTTGTGGGGTTAACTCAAAAAATCCAAAATATACTGAATAGCTGCCAAATACTGACGGCTGAATTTATAATGGAGAAAAGACTCGCTCAGTTAATGTCCGTCTATCCATTTTCTATACCCTCCTATCTTTGAAGGAGACCCATTCAAGTACTGAGCAGAATAGAACAAATCAATGTACAATGTTGTAACTTTCGTCAACTGAAAAGTAAGAAAACTGAAGTTATCATTTTTGGTTTAAAGAGGAACTATGAAGAGTTAGCATGAAGCTTCAGCTATTACAGCTACAAACTATTGATCAGACGCAAAGTAAGAATTCTGCTTCCAGCTGGAGGGAGTTTGTTTGTGTGTGCCATTAAAAACAGCATTAGCTATTTTTTTTGTGAGCTGAGCATCAGACAAGACTTGTTATACCATAATTAAATGAGTAACTGTCAAAAAACAATGCAAAGCAAAACAAAAATCACTCTAAAAAAAACAACCTACGAAAGCCGCAGCCTTGCATAAACGGTTGATAAATGTGTCCAATTGCCCAACCTTATTGCATAGTCAAGTTTAAGGAGTATTAGCAATGTAGGTCCTCACAAACCTTTCATTGTCTATGCCCGCATGTGTGCACAGACACTCAACGCAAGCTAGCAGGAAACACTGAAATATCTGATGTTTGCCACCAGGAACACTTTGTTCTCCCCTAAACCAAAGTACTGGTAAATGATGTCAAAGTGAATTGCATTACAGTTAAAAAGGGGCAAAAATGTCAGCTCCAATTGTGAATCTGTTGATTGGTCATATGCCCTTTTATTTTCTTTTGTATGACTTACTGAAACTGTAAGTCATACAACCAAGATCTTGAAACATTTGTATTAAGAACACCAAATTGTTCCGATGCTAGAAGCTTGTTGTTCAATAAAAGTAAAGAACAATTTGAAAAATTTGCCATTTGTTTTGAGCAACATCTTTATTAAATGATTTGAAGGAGAAATAACCTTGCTTTCCTTTGAATATACTTGAGAAAACATTGAAGGTCCACAGCATCAGATAAATGAAATCAGTTCAAGTTAACTTTTATGTTGGGTTGGACTCAGGACTTTTTGAGACTTTTCTGAGGTCAATTTTAGATTGTCTTTGCAATATTTTGCACATTGGTGAAATGTGAATGTTGTAACTAACTTTTTCTGCAGATTTCATCAGAAATTTTTCAGTCTGTCCAACACTCAGTTCTCCAGATTCAATCACAGAAAAAAATATTAAAAAGCAAATCATTCCCAAAAGAAAGATGCTGCCATCAACACATTTGACTGGAGGGATAGTAATAATGAGGACTTACTCAGTATGCATAGTCCACACACGGAGATGGATTTCATGGCCAAATGGGCAAATATTTGCTTGATCATATTATGAAATGTCTTGATGTTCTCAGAAACACTAATCAGTCAAAAGATGTGGATTGGATTGTCATTGCGTGTGTAGATTATCATATGTAGATGTACTGTATACAGAGAGGAAAATTAATTCACCTCATTGTAAGAAGCTATAGCTGAAGAGCAGAAATAGTGGAAGTGACATACAGCTAATGCCTCTCGGGCTTAACATGACTCCAGGCCATTTACATGACAACCGAGTCAGGTGTAAGGAGGCATAATAGACCAAAAAACACTAAATGTTGTAACAGCAAGACGGAAAAACATAAACATCAACAAACGAAATCAAAATTAGGTATATAAATATTCAAAATTTTTGTTTGAAGTAGATTTCGCAGGGTTAGATGCACCTACAAATGAAATCCAATTGTAATCATGAGCTCTAGAAGTTTGTCATATGAACAGATTTGTAAAACTTATATTTGATTAAAATATGACAGCAATGTTTTTGACCCGATCTGAAGGATCTCTTGCCAGGGCATTGTGAGTTACTCTGTCTGATATTCTCTACACATAAAAAAACTTCAGTTTGGTCCTGATTGAGCTAAAAGAAATTCTCTACCATTTATGACTAAATATTGACAGTAAAGTTAAAAAATAAATAAATAAATAAAAAAGGATAAGTGGGTCTGGGCTTATAAGGGGAGATGGCAGTATTCACGTTCAGTTCCTGGTGAATACTGTGGGAGCTAGTTTGGTAAATCAGTCAAAAACTGAGAACAAGGATGTTGCTCGTTGAATACAAATATGTAGCATAATGCTGCATGTATCACAGTTCTCACAAATATTTGTAATTTTGCAGACATTGATATTAGCACAACAATCGATCATATTGAATCTGCAGGAACAATAAGATTTCAGGTGTTTTTGCATTGCAGTGTTGTCTGAATCTTAGAAAAAAAAATGAAAACAAACTTTTGTCGCCTTCATTTGAAGATCCTTCACTATTATAAGTTGATTTGAGATGATAATTGTCTAAAAGATGCTAAAACATCTGCAAGGAAAGTCGTATACTTTCCTCAGACAATCAGGAAATTAGAAATAAGATTAAAACAAAAAATCATAAACACAAAAATCTATGTGGTTCATAAGAGATCATGTGAGGTATGTAAGAGATAATTGCTGCCTGAGTGGGTGAAAAAAAATGGCTGTTTAGCTCTTTGTGTAAGCAGGCTGAAAATTCATGTGGCAACTTCAAAGTGAACCACAATTAGAGTAACTTCCTGACAGGACCCATGAATTAATTAGAAGTCAGCCAATGCAAGATTAGACCTGCATGTGTTCAGATCTGTTCGTGGTGAGAAACCTTTACCCACTAAACTCTGCTTCTTGTCCCGACATCTTCTTTGTGGCAGGTGTGTGTCTTGGTTGTGAAATAAAAGGGACGAGAAGAAAATTCAGTGAGACAAGGCGGTGGGTAAAAGAAAAGCTGTGTGGTGTATGTGTGTGTATCCTGTAGTCACAAGTCTTCTTGGTAATTACTGTTGACCTGAAAGATGATTGCTGCTACAGCTGTACTCTGTCTCTTCTCTGCCGGCTCACTCAGAGTTAGTTTTTATGTCTGCTTGTATTTCTTCCTGCTGTCTCTTCGTGTTAGTTACCCTTGTAAAAAGTTCAGTCTAAGACTTATGTTTAAACCTTAGATTTTTATTTTCTTTCCATAATAGATTTTATTTTTTCTATGCTCTTTGTGTTTTCACTCTTTACCCTAACTTCTCTGTTGAATTAGGCAAGGAATAAAACAAGGAACATGTTCTGTTATATGTGACATGAATGTGAAATACTGTAAAAGCAAACATGGGGAAATTGATCCGTAGTGAGAAATGTTTGGTCAGGTCTTTACTTGTTTTTCCACAAACTCTACAAAGCTTATAATATCTCTCACTATCTCTCTGTCTCTCTGTGTGTGTACAATAACATGACCACAGGGCCAAGGTCACTATGTTAATTAGAGAGATGGTGCCACTAGCAGTGACACTTCACACCTCCCTCCATTAGTCTCTCCATTTCTTCTTTTCCCCTCCATTTTGTCCTTGACTCCTCCTGTCTTTTTCTGCACATCTGATGCATCTAATTTATTTTTTTTTTTGCATTTTTGTCTTTCCCTTTTTATCCTCTTTTGTCTAACCCCCTTGCATCCCCTGATTTGTCTACATATAGACAAATCAGTCAACTAAATGTTAAATGTTAGGTGACATTTAACATTTAGGTTAAATGTCACCTAAAACACATAGATTTGTAATTCATAGACTTATGCTTAGTAATTTTCTGTAGTGCTAGTTTAATATTTAGTGTTAGATTTGCTCTATCTTTTTATATGCTTCCTTGATAATGCAGTTCATTACAAGTTCCAGGTTTCAGTAAATTGTGTTCTGTGGATACTAACAGAAAAAAAATTATGTTGTCACATTGCCATATTTATCCACAGTAGACTATATGGTATTACTTTATTTTAGCGGTTTTCAAAGCCGGTACCAGCATCCCTAAGGTGAATAGAAACTGGCACACGGTCAATATGAATGGTACCGTCTTAGATGGCTCAGATCCCTCCGTCTCCTCTTACATCCATTTCATAACCCAAAATATAATGTGTGAAAAATACAATACAAAATAATGGGTGAAATGATCAGTACTCAAAAGGAATGGTATGAAATGGCCAAAGCTCAGGATTAAAAGAATGCATTGCTAATATCTTCATCCTTATTAATGATAATTATCTACTTTTATCTCCTATGAGTGTTGCAATCAGTCAAGAAAACATTTTCTTCTACTTGACGGGAAAATGGTGAAGAGTAGCAACACTAGGTCGTAAATTGTAGCTGTCTTTTCTCACTGTTTAATTTCTTCATCTTTCTCCAAATTATTATCCCTCGCCCACGGGCAACAAAAGACAAATGCACCCGTACGCCCACAGTACAGGACTGCTAATGCAAGGTTAATGCAATTGTAGTGTAGTTGATGGTAGTGCATGTTTAGGCCAGATCAGATTTAATTCAGTCTTGTTTCTGTCATGTGCGATCCCTCCGTCTCCTCTTACATTTCAGCCCTCCTCATACTGGCCTTATTTTTGGGCATCAACACGGGTTGTCCAGTGCTCAAAAACACAGAGGGAATCAGAGGGGACAGAGACAATCCAGCGGAAAACGTGTAGCTTTGTGTATTCTCTTGAAATCATTCACATTAATTAGTGCAGTAGTTATGTTGCAGCACACAGTTTCAAAGAAATTTCAAACCTGAGTCTCCCAGATAACAAGGTGGCAATTTTATATCCAGTTCAAGTATCAAGTCCTGACTAGTTTCCTTGTGACAAGACTAGGGTCTTTTTTGTCTTACTTCCTTGTGTAAGAGAAAATATATGTTGCGCTTTAATAGAAAAACTTTAAATATGCCAGAAATTGTGGATGCCTTTGAGTCAAGTGAAGGATTTGTAAATTGTTTAGAAGAACAAGTAGCTGCAATAACACAGATCTCAATGTTTTTTTTTTGTTTTTTTTTAAAGTTTCCAAATTGTTCTCAAGTTCTACAAATGGACTGCTATTCCTACTATATCGTGCAGTATTACTTTCGGAAACACAAGACACTCTTATTACACGAATAGAATTTTTTTCCTTATTTTGCCTTGCCACCTGAGTGACTTTTATAATGACTGTAAACTGGTTCCCCTACTACAGCTTCTGTCCCAATTTTGGAAAAACCAGTGTCTTCTGCAAAAGAAGAAAAAAAAAATCCAACACAATGCGAGTTAGAAACTATGCATGGGGTGTAAGAACCAAGAGAGAGACAACAGAAACCAGAGCTGCCATAGACTTATGAAGTTCAAATACAATGTAACTGTTAGTCATTACAACTTAACAAATGAACATTTAACGTATATATATTTACATATGAACAGCAATATTTTTTTGAAAATATTAGAAGTGAATGGCTAATCATAGTCCCCTTAATTTATTTATTGTCATTTCAAACTACATTTGTCTGAAACCTCATATTTAATTAAATATGTCCGGAATTCTTGCACATATCCTTTCACTTTTAGTTTTCCCTGAGTTCCACAGAAAGAACGAAGCAAAAACTGACACATATGGCTACGATCACAGGAAAAGGGAGTATACAGCTGGAGTGCACATAGAGGCGGTGTCTGCTTTGATTCTGTACAGATCTATAAGTACGGAGATAACTGGAAAGCACTTTAAAGAGGCTATCCTCACATTCTATCTCTCAGTGGAATTAGCCTTTCAGTGTAGCACTGAAGCAGCCGAGGATACACAGAGAGATTGATCGAGTGAAAGCTCAGTCCAAACCAAAGCATGCGGGGTTAGAGGGAGAGCAACAGAATGTGGAGTGGTCAGCCTTAGAAGGAGAATTTCAGAGTGATGAAGGAGAAGGAGGAAAGACATAAAGCAAGTAAAAACGACCTAATTAAAGAAGAAGTTGGAGAAAGAAAGAAAGAAAAAGCGACTTTTATCTCAGGCGCATATTTAGGCATATATGTGCAGTGCCTTGCGAAAGTCGTTCACACCACTTGACCTTTTTTACACTCTGTCTTGCTTCTGTTGCAAGCTTGAATATATTTTCTTGGCTTTTATATCCCACACCAACAAAAAGTAACGCATAATAGTGAAGTGCAAAGAAAATGATAAGATCTTTCCTTATTTATATATAAGAAAAAGAAATATAAAGTGTGGTATGTTTTCGTATTCATTCTTGTTTGCTCCGATGTACCTACATAAAATAATTGGCAACGAAGTGTCTTGAGAAGTTAATTAATTTTGTCAGTGGCTTTCATAGACTTTTTTGGGTGCAGGTGCTTAAGCTGGGAAAAAAAAACATGAATATCATATTTATATATACTTATTTTAAATCGATAGCAATATGCTGTCTGATGCAGATGATTAATAGTATCCGCCAGGGGGAAAAAATCTACTCAAAACAAGGATGCACTTTAAGTGCACTATATAAAATTCTTAGGATTAATAAAAGGTAGAACACTGACTTAGCAACCAACCTTTAAACTCTAGGATCAATTTTGTCCAGGCCTGTTTCATTAATCGATTGTTTTAGGATGATTCTGTTGAATGACATATTAAAAACGGTGTCAAAGTTTCATTAGTTAATTTTTAACAAAGGGGTACCAACAATTTTGTCCATGTGTTTGCAATCAGAGGTACATTGGAACCGTTTACATCAAAGAAGTTTCATACATTAGAGCAGCCACATCCAGGTCCGGTCCTAAATTAAATTGAGAATGCATGGCTAGACTTAAAAATCAATGTTTATAGACATCTATTTAACATTGTGCTCCTTAACAAATGAGTAGACTAGACACAAGAAATGACTCAGAAAGGTGGAATATAAATGGACACCATTCTTTCCAGATCTTTTTTGCTAAAAAAAAAAAAAAAACGAAGACATTGGGAAAAAAAGGTAAAACATTGGGTATATTAATCCTTCAGCAAGTCTTTGCAATTAAGCATAGCAAGGCCGCCCAAATAACTTACCTTCAGAAGGAAACATTATATCCTTTCACAACCGCCATTGTTCTTGGTGGCTGAAAGTATGTTTGTAGTTCATCACTGAACAGACAGCAGAATCAGCTCGATTCACATTCCGACAGCATAATTCAGCCATCATTCAAACTTTGTGGACAGCAGCAGCAGAAGAACAACTCCTCCAGACAGAGAGTCTTTGGACTGGAATATCACAAATCAAACGCTGTAACCTTTTAGGATGTCTGAGTCTGCCCATGCACCCTGAAAACCAATGAAGATTTTTCTCTTGCATTGCCTTTCAATCTCACTGTTCTCCGTCATCACCGCTCTTTCCATATTATTATATTCTTTCTTTCATTCAAAAATCTCCATTGTACCAGTTGCTCATGAACTGTGTCTTCGGTGTCTTGCCTTGGGGTCAGCTAGGGTCTTTCTTGGTTACTTAAGTATACTGGGGAAAAAACTGAAAAATTGTGGTGCAGGCAGTACCGGTGGCTCCTAACAGCATTTACTCAAATTAAAGTGGCTCTGGGGAGAGTAATTGCACCTGCATGGAAGAAATGCAATGAGTTTCTGCATCAGCTCTGGGTGCTGTTACTTTGTTTTGATGGTTATTTATCAAGAGCAATTGCACTAAAACGTGTGGGGGATTTTCAGCTTCGAGAAAGGACCAGATGTGTGCATTTGGATGGTGGTAATAAAAGGTACATTTTCATCTTTTCGGGTTAAGACAGGTCTAAATTACAGTTTCTTAGAGTTTCTCTTTCTCTTTTTGAATTCTACAATTTTTTTTTTTTTTTTCATGAAATCGCTGCGCCTACAAGCTTTGATTAATTAATCTGACTGCTTTCCAAAACAAAGATCGTATTGAAAGAGGAATTATTTCTTCTAAACAATCTACAAATCCTTCACCTGACTCAAAGGCATCCACAATTTTTGGCGTATTTAAAGTTTGTGTTGTGCTTTCTGTTAAAGCACAATACATTTTAATAGAAGAGAAAACTCTAGGCTTTTGTAAAAAAAATAAAATCTTGAATTAAAAGGCCCATGAATAATGAAAACTTGCACTCTGCTAGCTGGTCGTCTAAATGCCTTTATCTCAGCTGATGCCTTTCTCCTTCCAGGAAGCTGTCACAGCCAAACGAAACGCCAGACCAGGTGTAGCTTCTCTTGAGGAATAAAAAGCCAACAATGCTCTCTGAAACAACTTGAAAGTTAAAATTATTCTGCTGAACCACAGTTCAAAACCAATGTCTGTTTTTCATTGGCTAATTTTCAGTAAATATTTACTTGTCTTTACTTTTATTAGTGTCAAGTTATCTCAGTGACCACTGTGGACTTTTCATTCATGAACAGAGTGTTCCCAACAATTTTATCCATATCTGTGTCAGGATCTTGGGTTGTTTTTTTTTGGGGGGGGGGTTCCTCCTGGTTTTATAGTTTTGATGATTTGTTAGCTGTGTTTTGTCTCAGATATTATTGTTGGTCTTAAGTTTTACTTTGGATCAGTCTGTTCTTAGTTATTTTAGTTAGATTATGTTTATTTCCTGCATTTACTTTTTCTTGGTTACTGTTAGATTCATATTTCTGCTCCTCTGTCACTGTCTCCCCTCCTGGCTCCCCATTGCCACCTCTCTCTCTCTCTCTCTCTCTCTCTCTCTCTCTCTCTCTCTCTCTCTCCCTCAGCTTGCCCTTTGCTCTCCCCTCACACCTGCACCTGTTACAGTCTGGTTAACTTCTGCACCTTATTTTCTGTCTTTCCTCATCAAGGAAATCTACCTCCTCCTCTATTTAGACTAAAATATGTACATTATTTAGTATTATGCTTTCTGTGTGCTGTATGTATTGTAGGCTAATTAAAATCAAAGCTTGAATCTAATCCAACCTGACCGGACTCGGGCTACGGATCTAAACGCTACTGTGGATTAGCAGTCATGGAATATTACATGGTTGGTTTTATTATTTGATACATTATATTGTAATAAGTCATATAGTTTTGCATTTTATTGCGTGTGCTGGTTCTGCTGGAGTTCCTGGTTATGTACTGGACGACCAGTATGAATTGCATCAAGTTATTTGGGCTTGGTCTCATGGTGCATCTCAACACAAATCTCATGAGTTTTAAACTGTTTATTTTCATCTCGGTGGATTTTACAAACCTTTGACAGAGCCTCATGACTTTGCAAATGAGAAGCTGTTCTTTGTTGAAATAAATGCATAGAGTGTCAGTCTTGAACTGTCCTTTGCAGAAAATAGTTTCCTTAGTGGTCTTTCATGGAGACTATCTAATTTTGGCTGATGCATATATGTGTATTAAGAGGAAGGGAAATGGTTTGAGCCTATGTGCACATCATTTACATGGAATAGCTCACTTCCATGTTTCTATGTGTGCTTTTGCTCAGCTTAATATGTATGTGTGACCACCCTTTATTATTCAAGGACTCAAAAAAGTTTCCTCTTCCTAAAAGCAAATAGTCTTTGTACAACAGACTGTCAAATGGCCCCACTGTGGCCTTGTGCTGACATCTAAAGATCATAAAGGAACCTGGTCTATCTCATCTGATTACCACAACAATACACACCCACAAGGACATTTTCAAAGAGCTTGTATTCAAGCAAAGAACTTTAAAAAACACTTCACATTGCACAACAAGCTGCTGGAGCTGTAGAAATGAGTGGGATGCTAAACCAGAGGTCACAGTTTGAACTCGCACACTTGAGCTTGAAAGGACTGTTTGATTAGCTGTTTGTTCAAAGAGTTTAAAAAGTTTAAAGACTACTTTCTATGCCAAACACCCGACAGTGAAAATGCGTACGTCAGCGAATATGTATCAAACGTCCATCACAACTTAGTGCACAGCCAAAAAAGTCCATCCATCCATGGAAACTTTTTCCAAATTATTTTGGCAGGTCCCAACATATCCCCAACCAGAAGGGACTTATGGAGCCACCCTATATCTCTTAGACTGAGTTCAGCAACTTGAACTTATCGCTACCATTATCAGTATTGTACAAGACTTAAGTCTGTCTAGTCATGCACTGCTTCATCCTACTATCACTTGGTGAACAAGACACCAAGAAACTTGACCTTGTCTGCTTAGTGTAGTGATTTAACTTTAAAAATGTCATGAAACTCTTTAAAAATGTTTTGAAACAGATTTGAATATGGTTGTTTTTTCATTTATTTTTGTCGTCATGATAGCGAGATGATAGCCTTTTGAGCCAACCTAATAAACACAGAATGATGTATTGGTTCTCTGGAGAAAAAGACAAACTATTAACCACTGCAGTTCTACCCTTTTTCATCATTATTATTATTATTATTTCATGACACTGAGGATACAGACTAGGATGCTTCATTTTGTCTACTATGGCTATATTATTTTTCATCCTAACTTTGTTTCACATTTATAGTCCTATGTGAAAATACTGTATTGGGGGAAACTGATGCCACTACTGGATAATAAAGACTTCCATTATCAACATATTTTAATTCATAGACTAAATACTCACCCAGTGTTTTCATTAAATTTAATAAACAATGGCCTAAACAAGAACCTACTCCAACCCATTTGATTCATCATAACTCGGGAGACAGGAATATGTTGTGGCACAGAGCTGAGGAAGGACACAGGAACATTTCTGTAACGTAAAAGTGCCAAAGATCCCAACAACGTTCATCATTCTGAAATGGAAAACTGTAAAATGCCAATGCACTTCCTAAATCTGGATGCCCTGCCCAAAGTGAGCAATTTTGAATGAAACACCTTGATCTTGAAACCATTAAATCAAATGTCACTTAAAATATGACCCAGAACTGCTGAAAACTGTTCTGAATGAATGTTAAAGCCTAAAACTTGAAAAACAACAAAAAAATATTTTTTATTGGGCTTTCAAAAAAAAAAAATAGAAACAGCGACAAGTGGACCTTCTCCTGGATATTTATGTGTGTGATATTTATGTACTGCATTAGGAAATCCCATGTTAGGATAATGATTGTACAAAAGTCACAATATAAAGAGAGATAACACCAAGGTGATGGTTAACCAACCAGACATTATGGATGAAGAAAAAGGAGACAAGAAGGCAGGCGTAGCTGACAAAGCAATCCTAAAGTTAAGAAGCAAAAAAAAAAAAAATAGATAAAGAATGCCAACGGGAAACGAAAAAGTTGTGTCGATAGTCATTCATACATTTTAATCTGTGGTCCTTAAAAGTGGTTTCTGGAGATTCCAGGAACAAACATTTTTTCCAGCGCAATCCTTATGAAAGCTAACATGCTTCATTAAATTCCAGGTTGAAAACATCAAATGAACTCAGACAAGTGAGAAGTTTTATACTTTTTTACAACTTTGTGATGGTTGTATTTGCCAATGAAAACAATGTTTTAATTTTTAGAAGACAGTTGGTGGAAAAACTTTTTTTAATTACTATTTGTGATGTAAATTGTACGCCACAAGAATCTGAAATTCTAACAGATGTTTGATATAAACTGTTAGTGATCTAAAAATCCATGGAAAACGTAGGATGTCTTTCCCATTCGTCATTTTTGTCCTAATTGTTTTCTGTCTAAACTTCTCCCTCATACTTGTTTTTCCCTGGCTTTTCTCCCCTCTTTCACTCTTTATCTCTGTCAGTCTCACTAACCCAACCCATTCCCCAGAGGTTAATCCCTTTGGTTTCAAATAGAGATAACCATGGCAACAGGCCACAGTTTTCAAGCTTTGGCTCCATCAAACAGCAGCATTGATCAGAATGAAACAGTGTCAGACAAATGCAAAAAACACACAACAGCCAGAAGTATATCCACATTCGTGCATTTGTGACTTTTTGTCTTGGAGAGAGAAACATTTCTTTACTTGATAATTTCAATTAATTAATTACAAAGGTTCCTGCTGGAACCTTTGTATTTGTGTGCTTCTACTACATCCATTAATCAGATGCACAAGCAAAACAACAGTGAGGACAAATACGTTTTTCTTGGCCCACTGGGTCCTAATTTTTGCTTCAAAAAACCAATTAATTGGATGCTGGAAAAGACTTGTGTACAAGTTGTGCAAAAAGCAGTTGGGCTACCAGGCCTGAAATACCACATCAATGCAAAACATATTTCATCAATCACAAAATGCTAATGTCAGCGTCCACATTTTTAAAAAGTATTTTTTCAAAGAAGTTGCATTAATGGTAAGGAGTTCCTGAAACAACCGAATAAGTATAAAAGCACTTTGCACCAATCTGATGGTTGAATAAACTAAACAACAGATTAAAAACAATGTCCATTTTGTTGAACTCATATGTCAGCACTTTCCTATTTTCTGCGCAGAAGGAGAAGAGCTAGAATGTTGTGGTATTTCTGTTTACTCTTTAGTGATATTTACACTTTAGAGAAGGACAGGTTCAAATCAGATTGCTGCCTGAAGAACATTTGTCGCCAAGCAGACACCGATGGTGTGCATTGCTTCAAAGGAAATAATGGTGGAGTTTTTTGAACATGAGAATTATATCACTAATTTGCATTGCCTTAAAAACCTTTTGAAGTTTGCAGTCCCAAAACCCTAAACTGACTTCTCTATTGAGAATTGAGAATTTTGTTATTACTATGCGCTTTCAAAATTGTGGTTTTCTTTCATGTGTTCCCTGGCTTTCATTCCCCCAAAGATTTATTAGTGGACAAACCATTAGTAAAGAAAAGAAATAGCACAGTAAACTCTTTCTTAATGTTTCCTCAAGAAGCACTTTTATTAATTTTCTCTTTTCTATCCAAGAAGACTTTACCTCTGTGATAATCCAGTGACGGGGCAAGCCTCTTGGTTTATTGCATTTGTGTAATGAAATCTTCTGACACAGACAGACAGTCAAGAAGCAATTTATTGAAAGGGGAGGAGATGGAAGGTATTAAAAAGGCAGTCTGTGAATCAGTTTAGGAGCTGAATTTAACTCACTTTCAATCTGTTCAATTCTTCTGAGCTGGGGTTGCGAGGGGAACATTGTGGAAAATATCAGTCTGACCTTAGAAGTACATTCTGAGTGTGCCCTTGACAAACTGTCACTATTATCAGCATCAGCAGCAGTCACATCATGTTTAGCTGCTTTTATAGGATTCATTTTTCTAAAGTTGTAGATACATACCATGGCATCTCTAAGATGTCATACTATGTAGCGTGTGCTTAAAAATGAGTACATTGTAATTTCCACCTATCTACTGCTTCCCCTTCCATAACTGCATCCTTCATCATCTTCAGTAAGTACAATATGTCTCATAAAGGGAATGTTGGATTTTTTATGCTCGTCTCTGTGTAGCTGGCATCATTACTAAGTCTTTGTGAACTGCTATGTAACAGTTTTTGCTGTAATGATGCACACAACCACACAAATGCAGTTCTCTCTTCAGAATGGGTTAACGGGGGTGTGTACCTGTGCCACCAGAAGCAGATACTGCTTCCCTTCTTCCTCCCAGGCCCCATAAATCATTTAGAACGAGGCTAGCCCTGAAGCAGTCTGTCTACCCAAGCAGACACTGTGACATCAGACTGAGGAGGCCTTGAATGACACCGAGACACATTTGTCAAACACACGACAGATTTGTTTCAGAATCTCTTCCTTTGAACGTTAAGTTTCATCATTTTCTTAATCTCCTTCTTCCTGCACCTCATTTGTGCGTAGTGGACTCTACTGTTAACGCCTCATGCAGATAGACTTTATTACTGTTTCATTGTTTTGACTCTTTAAAGTCCTTACAAATTTAACATTTTATTTTCTACTACTACCTGTTTTTCGCCCAAAGAAAATAGCATGGGAAAAGACAGTATGAGTTTGCTATTCTGTTTTTTTGTGGACTAATTGACTGCTCTGCTGCACTTATGCCACCTCATTCTACGTTTACTGTGTCAGCACATGGAACCACAAAATAGCAGCACATGCTGACTCAAAACAATAAAAGTACACATGTCTTTTTAATGGCAAGTGTATTATAAAATTGCTTTCTATGTGTGTATCTAGTTTCAATGAAACTAGATACACACATAAAAACTGATATGATTTCACTGTTGTGGACAAAACAAGGTAGGAGAGCAACATTTTACATGCAAATATCCACGACTGTAGCAACCCTAAGCCTTTGTATGAACAATGATAAATACAAAAACATCAAAGACATGAGAAGTGATCCCATGTTTTGCCTGTTACATCCTATTTTAATCAGTTGACAGCCCCAATAAAAAAATATTTTGAACTGATTTGTTAACTTAGTTCATTTTTAAACTTTTAATTAATCATGATTAATTCACAACAACCGCGTGATTAATCAGATTAAAAAATGTACACATGTGATAATCATAGCACATTTTATTTAAAGCGCCTTTTAAAAGACTCGAGGACACTGTACAAAGAAGAGAAAATCAACATAATGAATGATAAGAAACTTACATGCGTCAAACACTACAGAGAATATGCAGATTTAGGCAGTTTTTAAACTAAGGAAGGGAATCAATGCTAAGGATAGGTGGCAGCTAATTCCAGAGCTGGGGGAGATAGAGTAAGAGAAGACTGTGGTCTCCATGGTGCTGAGACGGATAGAGGGGACAGAGGTCAATGGAGGTGAAGGACCTGAGGGACCAGGAGGGCATGTGACAGGTAAGACGGGGTGGATGGCCTTGAAAGTAAGGAGGAATAGTAACAGTGTAATTGTTATTGAATGGGAGAAAAATAATGTGAAGGATGGAAGGAGGATGTTTGATTGGTATTACAGGTGGAAAAGTTCTGACTATTTGAAGTTCACTGAGAGATATACAATATAGAAACATCTAAAAAAAAGTTGAATATTGTTTAAAAGTGCAATATTTCTTGACACTCATCTCAGAAAATGAAACTCATATATTTTAACCTTTTGTTTCTTGCTATTTTGATTAACCTGGCTCACAGAAAATGAAAACCCAAAATTCAGTGTCTCAGAAAATTAGAATGCTGTGAAAAAGGTTATTATTGAAAACTTGTGGTGTCAAACCCTCATCAGCTAATTAACTTAAAGCACCTACAAAGGTTTCCTGAGCCTTCAAACAGTAGGCTACACCATGATGAAGACTGTTGACTTGACAGATGTCCAGAGGACAGTCATCAACACTCTTCACAGGGAAGCTAAGCTGGTTGTTCACAGAGTTCTGTATATTAACAGAAAATTGAGTGGAAGAAAGAAGTGTTTATAAGAAAAGGTGCACTAGTGAAATCCATTCCAGACACTCAATTTCGGAGTTTCTTTACTTGTAAGCCATAATCATTAAAATTAAAAAAGAAAAAAACATACATAAAAGCCATAAATAAAAGCTCGATTTTTGGACTCAATCTTAATAGAATTATCTTTTGACTTTATGAGATGACTGGCAAGAAATATTGCACTTTTACACAAAATTCTAATCATGAAATTCAAGGAATATGCATAACAAGAAAATATAAAATAACATACTGTACAGTAAGGTCAAAAATTCAACATAAACACTGTTCAATTATTTTAATATATTTATACACACTTGAAGAGACTTGAACATATGCTGTATGGGAACTCTAAGCCTATCTTGGAACTGCTGTGCTGTAAGATATGTAGCAGTCATGATCTGCATTAGAATAAGCCTGTGTGTCTCTGTCTCAAAGATCATCCGTCTGCATTCCAGGTAATTAGACTGGCCAGCAGCTGAGTCCCATTAGCCTTGATTACAGCATTCAGTACTAAGGGAGGGGGGGAGCTTGAGAGAGAACAGGCTGCAGTTTTAAGACTTTGTCTGTTAAGAGGGGTTGCTTGTGTGTGGAATGTTGATGCATAGTTGTGTTGCCAGCACCTTGGCACATGCTTTCTGAGTTGTTTCTGAATAGTTAGCAAATGTTCAAAGTGAGAGGCAAAGAGGCTGTTGTTTCAAGTTATGCTATGCGGAGGGAGGTATAGAAATGTTGCATCCATTTAATCATTAGTTATCGAAATGGGATTATGCTAGGGAGCAAACATTTGTTGTGATTTGGTTAAAAGGGTAGTTCAGAGAGGACGGGAATGTCTTTCCTGGTTTCTCAGAAAACTTGAGGATATTTTATTGGATTCTTGACAAGAACGTTTGGGGTTTTGGCTCCTTTTCTGCATTCCTATAAGATTACTAGATACCTATTTAGGAACTGATATCCATTGTGCATCCTGCTATTGTAAGAACCTTTGTAAATATCCGTTTTCTAAAGCTAAGCAGAAAAATTGGCAGATGAACAGAAGTAGACAGCATTCTGTTTTACAACCTGTAATTGGCAAATTAAAAATCTGGACCCGTGTTAAAGACTCCTAAGATTAAAAGTAGCTTCATGTGATGACATTTTTGGATAATTCTTGAAATTTCTGGATTTCTACAATATTTCTCTGAATTTTACTTCAGTAAGATAAAAGTCATTCACAAAACGCCTTAAGAGAACTCCTAAAAGGAACGGGTTGCGGTTAGTGAGGAGGATTTTTTTAGCGAGCCAGAGAGTCACCTAAGAGTGTCCTAAGCAGGGAAAATGGGGACAAGACCAGTAGCTGAGATATTCTTTGTAAAACTTATAGCGCTCTGCCAACAGCAGGCAATGTGTTTGAATTTTGTGTTCTTTGCTTCCCCGTCTTATGTTTGTTGTTTTGCTTGATCAAACAACTTTATACAAGCAGGTAATCACAGTGAATTGCTGACAGCTGAGTGTTCACGTTAATATCAAATAGGTGACGTAGTCAAAGGACCAGCATGATGAGAAGCCGAGACAAATCAAAACAATGATGAGGATGTAAATACGGCACAATCAAACGTGTTAATGCCATGAGGGAATTATTGTAATTTTTTCATCGTCATGACACGCTTTTTTTAAGTCCAGTTTAGATTGGATTTAATCTTATCAATTGCCTTCTGTAGGGGTACTTGTTTTTTTTATGTCTTTTGTTTTGCGCATTAACCAGTATGAGCCCCTGGAAAACAGCATCTCCTCGCTCAGAGTTGCTCTCAGCAGCTGACTGAAATAGTCTTAAGCTGGGACTCCTTGCAGCAATATTTAGGCTAAGATTGGAGCTCAGTAACAGGACTCAGAGTCCTGGTCTTGTTTTCCCTCTAAGTGAACAAACTCTAAATAAGCAGGTGATGCTGAAAACACTCTTTAGTGTGGACATTGTCACTGAGGGGAGAGAAAATGACTGATGTTATCATTATCAGAGATAAAACTTGAAGACTGAAAAAAGTTACACGAAACTTCTAGGATGGAATCTGTATTGAAAACTAGCTATTTCTTCTGTGCATAATTAAATAAAAAATTAGTTTTTTTGTTTTGTTTTTTGATCATCATCACCAGCATGTTTTGCCAATGATTAAAAAGAGGTAAGAAATGGATTGCCCAATGAAAACTGAAACCTTAGTGTCACCTTTGATCATCTCCACATATCTCATTGATCTCCCCAAAGAACTCATTCTACCATTCTGAACTTGTTTTTGTTTAAAATGTTTATA
>CAEGAE010077772.1:0-41100 GCA_903067095.1 Girardinus metallicus
TATCTATCTATCTATCTATCTATCTATCTATCTATCTATCTATCTATCTATCTATCTATCTATCTATCTATCTATCTGCAGGTAGGAAGGATCTCCAGTAGCAGTCAGGCTTGCAGTGATTCTTAAGAGGCCTCTGACTGAAGACTGACTGAGTCATGACATGCTAGCAGCTCAATATTGAGCAAACTGTCCTGAATGACACCATCAGCTGTTAGCAAGCACTGCTAATCCACCTCATTTGCTTTTGCCGCTCCCCTTTGAATCTTTGCCGATAGTTAGAGAGAAGTTGGAATCACAGATATAACGCTTCCCCTTTATGGCAGATGGAAAAGATTTTCTCTTTCTCATGCTCGCCAAACATGAAGCCTCGTTTTCATCTCCTCTGGGATTTAGGGTCATAGGTCAGGTTTTACTCGAGCTTTTGAGATGCCAACTAGCTGCACCTGGTTCTATAAATAAGACCTTGTTCAGACGGTTGTGCATCCAAAAGTAAAAAAAAAACAAAGGCAAAAATCCAAAAGTAAAAAATGAAGGCAGAAATCCTTCCAGTTGCACAGCATTCAGATGGAATCATTTTCCAAATAAAAATAGCTGAACTCCTCCAGTCAGTCTTCTTGTTTCTGCAGCCAAACAGCTCAGTTTCTCTCACGAAGGCATTTAGTTTGTCCAAGTGGAAATCTGCAGGTTTGGTGTGACCCTGAAGGCTTCGTTTCAGAGTAAGAGCTGCTTTTTTAGGAGCTAATAAAGCAGGCTAACATTAAGCTTCTAGAATTGTCTCTAATAATGTGTTAATATTTAATAGAAATATTCAAAATAAACTAAAATAAACCTGAAAAATAAGAACAGAAAAAAAACAAGGATAAAACAACAATATTGCATTTATCCAGAAGAATGTTAAAACTTTGCCTATGCTTTTTGTGCACCTCTTTATCAACATTGTAAGAAAATTCACAGGCACATTGGGCAACGCAAATGCAACAAAAACATAAAATATCAAGAAATAGAAAGACCTATACTGCCGCCTTCTGGTGAACGTTTAAAACTGTGCCAAGTCATCAATATGTGTGAACTCCAACCAGGTTTTATTTTATTTTATTTATTTTCTTTTGAAATCTTTTGATGTTTTCAATAAAGCTACAGCAAACTATAAGACATTTTGAATCGTTCTAACATTCCAGTTTTACAAATGAAAATAATAATAATAAAAACATCTGCGGTTTGTTATATTTGCTGATCTGCAACACTTGGGAAAAAAAAGTACATGTTTAATTATAGATGCGTAAGTAAATGTAAGATATTAAAAGATTGGGGTATTTCCTTTGTGGAAAGTAATTAGATTTAATGGTAGCGTTGGGATGGCCCGTCTTCACACCCGTGCGTAAAGTTTACTGAACAAACCTCCTCGTGTAACCAAAGTTAACCATGGCGAGGGAAGGGTTAATTCGTCGTCATGGGAGTTTGACTTTACAAAAGTAACCGGACAAATTTCCAGAGGCCAGGTCCGTCCCTCCTTTCTGTTCAAGCTGTTAAGTTATGCTGTTTCCAAGAGTTGGACGCGAGTGCGCATCTTCGCTTTTCATCCTCTTCTTCCAGCTTCTCTGCACCTGATTTCTGATAACATATCATTTAAACTTGTGCATTTCTTTTTATTTTCTCTTATTTTTGTCATGGCAAAGTGGTTGGTTTTATTATATCTTTCCCAAGTCCTTCTGCCTTTAGTTTTTGGACAGCAACGCCAGGCTGGACCCTGGATGCACCGCATCCAGTGGGAGAACAATGGGCAGGTTTACAGCTTGGTGAGCACTGGATCAGAGTACCAGGCTCCGGCTCGGGCTGGCAGCCAGTCCAGAGTTTATCTGAGCAGGAGGAGGGAGGGCGCTGCCAGCAATGTGTCGGGTGCGCACAGAGGACCGCAGGTTGTGAGGTTTACCGATGCGCAGCGCTTCAATTCCTCTTCATTTGGGAGCTTAAGAGACTCATTAAGCGGAAGAGAAGCTGTTGGCGCATCCAGTAACACAGGAGAGCAGCAGAAACTCCAACAATTACGCGCATTGCGGAACGGGATGCTTGTCTCCAGGCAACCCGCGCATCCATCGGTTCTGGAAACCGAATCTGGCGCTCCCGCTCCGCTCCCAGTGTCAAGAGTTTATCTAACACACGAGGCTGATGGAGACGGCATGGTCAGCGACGACCCCCGAAATCCGTTCAAAACACACAGGAACTCTGTTTTTTACAACATGTATCCCGCCAGAGGCAGGTCAGTGGGCCGGACTCGCCACCCGCCCGGGACAGGGTACGGAACCAGGTACTTCCAAAATGGTGAGTCCAACAGTGTCTCTTTCATTGGGAACAAATCCAGTCACATTAACAAAAAAGCCTCGATTTTAATCGGAGTACATTTACTTGAGTAACATTTTGGAAATTTGAGTAATGTTATTTTGAAGTATCGTTACTCTTCTACTCAAGTAAAAGTATCTTGAGAAAAGATACTTTTACTTTACTCAAGTAAAAGTATCAGCTAGAGTAACTTCCAGTTTGATACTCAAACTCAAACTGGATACTCTACCTAGTTTGAGTAACTTCACAAATATATTTTAACCAAACATTAACTGGACATGAACACACTCCTGCAGTTTTTGTTAAAATTTCACAACTTTAATATTGAAAGAAACTGATTTGGAAATGTTTATTTTGCCTCATGTTGTTATTTTGTAATTATGCTATGAATTCTTTTCATTTAGGTTTTCAAAATACCAAAATTTCATCATAACTTTATGTTATGATTCGTCTGGTCAAATTAAAAATGTAAAATTTTTAAACATTAAAAGATAGATTTTTTTAATCAGTTTATAGAGTAAGTTTTACTTTTACTGGAGTAAGAATACGTGTTTGTATGTTCAAAAACTGGAACATTTTCAGGAAGCATCTGACAGAGTTTGATATCCAGAAGTTAAAATGTACAAATGCCTTTGAATCAAGCTAATACCAGAAACAATGATCGTGAAGGAATGCAAACATGTTGTAGTCCAGATTTCACCTCCACAAACTGTCTCCAGCCTAAATCAGTTGGACTGTCCTTCTCTAGGACTGCCAGACCTAATTCCAGACCCCTACGCCATCCAAGCAGGGACTTACGTCCAGCGCATGCAGATGTACGCACTACGCTGTGCTGCAGAGGAAAACTGTCTGTCCAGGTAAGTTTCCAAAGGTCATTCAAGTCTGGTACGCACTCAGCTGCACGTCCGCACAGTAACTCACACAAGCACATAAAATTTTCCTTTACGTTTCAGCTTTAGGTTGTTTTGGGTTTTTCTTTTCTGCTTTATATAAGTGAAGTTATAAAAGCTGTTTGATCTTCCTATGGAGAAGTGGCTGGCCAGAATAAAGTCCTGCCAAGACATAAATGTCTTGGCAGGTTGATTTTCCCAAAAGCACTGAGCTCACTCGAACAAATCATTTGTGCTTCAATACGTTTAAGAAAACTACAGCTGGGAGCTCAGGCAGCAGCAGCAGCAGCAGCACTCTCCAGCTCCTCTTATCCCATTTTTTATTTTTATTTTCATCTCCATCCAAGGTCGGCTTATGCGCCCAATGTTCGAGACATCGACTTCAGGGTTCTGCTGCGATTCCCTCAGAAAGTGAAGAACCAAGGAACCGCAGACTTTCTCCCGCTCAAGCCCAGATATCAGTGGGACTGGCACAGCTGTCACCAGTGAGTTTAATGTAGAAGTAAGAGACATCGCATCATTTTGTTTATAGATGGTCGGATGAGTGCTGTTCCGTTCTGATCTGACGAGCCAGGAAAGCATCACCACAACCCTAAAATATAATCATAACAATAAAACTGTGTCCCTAAAAGCATTCCTGAGGCTGCCAGAAGGAATAAAATGTTATTTTCAGTTCAGCTTAATCTGTTTTACATCCTCAGGCATTTCCACAGCATGGACGCCTTCAGTAACTACGACCTGCTGGACATCATGACGGGACGGAAAGTGGCTGAGGGACACAAGGCCAGTTTCTGCCTGGAGGACACAGGCTGCGACCCCGGATTCAGACGACGCTACGCCTGCACGTCTCACACGCAGGTAGAGCTGGAAATGAAGTGTGAGCCAAGACTTTACAGCTGTTATGATTTTCCTTCAAACATACAAGTCCAGGTGGGCCTGTTGGTCACTGTAAACGGACCTCCAGCTGCTACCAAGCAGGGTTTCCGTTCAGCAAGAGAGTATTTGGTAAAACCTGTCAAAACTCTGCCTTTTCCAAAAAATATTTAAACCAGATTTTGTCCTAATTTGGTCATAAAGGAATGAGAAAGCCTTCCAAAATTATTCACAATAAGCAATTTAGCAAGGTTAAATTAAAATGAGCTTGATGATTAATATTCGACAAAAATACAGTAATCAGATGTTTGATATTTGAAATTTATTTTTGAAAATTATTAATTTATTTGATAGGGACAATTCACATTAATTAACTTTCCTGTAAATGCAAAAGAATTAGTCAATTAGCTGATTTTTCATTTGTTATTCCTGTACACATGATAAATTTGTCTTGCTAAAATAATCAGAAGTTATACAAAACAAAGTTAAAATGACTTAACTGCAAAAATGATATGAGTAAATACAATCAATTCAAAACTTTAAATAAAGACAGTTATAGTAAAAAGATAAATTAATCTTTTATCAAGAAGAAATACAAACTTTTTTGAGAGTTTTAGTGGATGTGTTTGTGTTTTCAGGGACTGAGTCCAGGCTGCCATGACACTTACGCCGCCAACATCGACTGCCAGTGGGTCGACATCACCGACGTGCCTCCAGGAAATTACATCCTACAGGTTCACGATTCATATTCCTGATTCATGATTTCATTGAATTCACAGCAGAACTACCAACATTAAAAATGTTCCTGCAGAAGTTTTCATTATTTTGTTTTATTTCCTTCAGGTTACAGTGAATCCCAATTTCCACGTCCTGGAATCAGATTTCACCAACAATGTTGTGAGGTGTGACATCATATACACAGGCGTTTATGTTCAGACACGCGGCTGTCGAATAGCAAGGTACCAACCACGCACTTTAAAAACCTTTGAATAATCAGTACGTGTTACACACTTTGTTGTTTTGTTACATGTAATGTGGAAAACTTGATTAATCTGAGATTAATGTGAAATTTGTGTCCTACTTCCAATCATCTGAACGCTTTCTTTGAAGTATGAGATAAAATAAATTGAAGGTCATCCTCCCTCCTTATTCCATCCGCTTTGAGCAGCACCATTCCTGAAAAAAGTCCCACAGCATGACACTGTCAACACCATGCCTTATGATTGAATAGCTTAATATCTTTTTGATATAAACATAAAACATTTCACCAGAAGTAATGCTGTTTCTCCATGTGAGCATTTGAAAATTTTTATCAAGTCAGGTGTTGAGTTTGAAGGAGGTTGTGTCAATGCGATGTAAATTATAGAGATGTTCCAGCACTTCCAACTTCATGAGCATTGAATTTCTTTGATTGTCTCTGAATGTTCAAACAAATTCACTTTTATCTGAGCTGGAAAGTTTGTGGTTTCTTCTGAAACAAATTAATTACAAAAATCTTGGACTTATGTGCAAATATCTGAACATAGATTTTGGTTTGATCTGTTGTTTCGAAATTACTCTATTTGCTAATCCAATGAATGCAGGCAAATAAATCATTGTTTGCTTGTAAATGGGATTAATGTTCTGCAGAAGTAATCAGCAAAAATACTGGTTTATTTTTGCAGAACAGCAAAAATAAATCAGTACAGCCCATCATTCATATAACACTTTTACCTAAAATATGCATGTAAACCCTTGTTTGTCACATGTACATACATTTATCGTGTCTTTCTCTTTTCAGGGCTTAAATATTTCTAAACTCCTGCATCAAGCTGCTGGGTTTCTGCAGCAGAACGTCACCTCCTGTATTCTGAAAAAAGCAACTGGTGAAGTTTGTATTACAGATTTAAATGGAAAAAGTTGCATTTATTGGTTATTTCTGTAAAATTTTGTGAATGAAACTAGAGATTTAATAAGAATTACTTGATTATGCAAAATAAGCAAGTATTGTTACTTTGAGAAGCGTTGCTTAGCGGCTTCAAATCTTTGTTTTGTTGTCGTTTCTCGTCTATGTTCTTGTTGTGCTCTGCTCTGTTCTCTCTGTGTCCGCAGGGTTAGTTGTATATTTTAACAATAAAACTCCTGGAAAGTTTTAAAACCAGCAGCATTTTTGGTCAGGCTCCATCTTTCAGGCTGGACGGCCGTCAAGTGAACGTTGTTTAGTCTGAACCCAACTCTGGGGAAAACAATCTCGGAAACCTCGAAGATCTGTCCCGAGTTATGTAGTTTGGTTTATTTAAAAAGCTGCACGCAGCGGGATACTGAAACAACTGTCAAGTGTTAATTCTGGCAACTTTTGCACAAACATGGCAACCTCATGGTGGATGTGGGCTTGACCAAAAGTAGCTGTGATAATGAAGGAATGTCCGGTTTTAAACAGAACAACCAAATATTTTCAGGGAACATCAGATTTGTTCCATGACACATGAAACACTGATTATCCTGCGACTTTTCTTTCAACCTCACATCTGATTTATTTACAAGCGTAGGTTGGAGGCAGAAATTTACCCATACAAATTGCTTGCATGCATATAATTAATTTGGGCTTTTAATTAATTAGAAATGTTCTCTTTCCAGTTGTTCTCTCCAACGAAGACACTGGTACTCCAGTTCGACTAAAACCTTGTTGGTTTTGGTTTGTTCCTAAACATTATGACCAATTTACTTACAGGAAATTGACAAAAGCTGCGTTTCCATTACAAATCTTTGTTGATATTCTGCAGCTCTCCAAAAAAAACCCCACAATTTCGCAATTGCGGTGTTGCCTTTAAATAAGAAATTTAACTAAAATCATGCAATAAGTCAATGGAAAAGATGTTGCACCATCATCCTCCAACTACTTCCTGTTATCTTCTTCGTCTGGTTGTTGATCACTTCATCCTAGTGCAAAAACTTTTTATCAAAAAAATGAGTTTTTTTTTTATTGTTGTATTTCCATTGAGCAAATTTATATTCGTACTTTCAATTTTCACAATTTTATGAAAACGGACTTAGCAATAGATAGTTTGGATCAGATGGTTGATTGAACACAGTTGAATGTTAGGACAAGGCAATGATCCTTGACACACATCAAAACTGGTTCTGGAGTTATTTTTAACTGATTAATTCATTTTAATTTAGGCTAAAATGAATCAGCCTGATCTCAACTGAAGATCTAATAAGTGGATTTAAAAACCAGAATAAAAGTGGATAAATATCCACACAGGTCTGCACAAAAAGCTTGTTGAAGGCTACAAAAAGAGTGTTGTCAGGTCCTATTTTAATGGGGCACAAATACCAACCAAAACATGTGCATCTAAAAACTTGTTTTTTTAAAAAAAAAAAAAACAAATCTAAGTTTTTCGTATATTATTACATCCTGGGGCTGCAAAGTGGTGCAGTTTGTATTGACAATGAATGGATGTTTCTCTCCTGGAAAAAGAACTGTTCAAATCAATCTTTAAAAGCCTGAAATTAATATGAACTGTTAAGTGAGAGTAAAATTTCCGCCCTTAAATATGTGTGTTCATGTGTATTAGAACTAATTTGAGTTTTTATCGACTTTATTTTAATAAAATATTGTTGAGAATTGATTCCGGTTGGATTTAAATCAACGCACTTTGTTGAGTGTTTGAATTTATGAGAGCAACTTTTCTAAAGTAAACCTAAATCACCTCCATTTTTATGTGAAACCTTCTTTAATAGCAATAAATATTTGTGTTTTAATATAAAAATGAAAATAATTGTATGTTATTGCAGCATCCTGTGGTGCAAAAACGTCTTTTTCACACTGTCGGGTGAGCAGAGGAGCTCTGCTTTGATGGATGTGGTTGAGCAGATTGTGGCCTCAAACACAAACAGAGCTGCAAACACCGATGGCATGTTTGCCGACAGATCTCTGTGAAGGCACAATAACGGGATCTCGTGTTTCTGTGTCACTTTTACTGAAACATGTCCAGGGAGGAATGAACAGAGGCCATTTCTTACTGTCCTCCCTGTTGGATTGTTAAAGAAAAAGCCAATTTCTTTATTCTAATTCAACACATCATGCATTCGTCGTCACTGGGGACTTTGTAGAAGTTTCAAATTGCCAACAAGTAGCAAAAATCCTGGAGAATTTATGTTACTTGCATTCACCAACATGGTGTTTGAGCTCAGTTTTAGCTTTAGAAACCAGGACATTTTAGTTGCCAGGCTCCTTCCCTGCCTCAATAGATTGTGTAAGCCACAAAATATGTCTGGAAATCCCCCTTACTCCAATTATCCATCTCCATTCCTGTTTGTCTTGGACTTCTGGAGCTAATATTTACAGACAGGGATCTTTCCAGCAGCTGATTTCAGCTACAAAAGCCTAAAGCTGAGATTGATGTGCTTGACTAAATAAATATCAGAGTTCAGAAATGTGCTAAGAGCTCATCAGGGTTGTACTTGAGAATGAAACTGTTTTCTTTGTTACTAATGTTGGCTGAATAAACACCTACAGCTTCTTGAGGTTTCTGCAATAAAATGTTCATTGGGAACAATCCAGTCGTTATGGGGCCGGCATCCTGCGTGTTTTAGTTTTTATCCCTGGTTCAACACACCTGAATCAAATGATGGTTCATTAGCAGACGACCTTTGACAAAATCAGAGGTTAAAAGCATTCTTGAAAGGATAATTAAAGAAAAATGGCAGAAACAGTGGGAAGATAATACAAAAAGGAGATTGTTCTTTACAAATTCAAAGAACCATTTGAATTTTAAATGGTTCTTTGAAACGCAAAAAATTTGTTTGAATTAAAATTGCTTGTGTTTCCAGCACAAACAACTATTTCCTCCAGCAATTTGTGCTGGAATAAACAGGGAAGAATACTAACTATTACTGCTGGGACATTCAGGACTTAATGCAACTTTACATGTATGTGAGTTCTGTGGGGAAAGGGAGACAATAAAGCATGCAATGTTTAGGAAATAAGAAGACAGAATCAATCAATAAGGAGGCTCAAAATGGGAAAAGAACTGTATAATTTTATAAATAACTTTTTCTAAAAAATCAAGACTTCATATTTTTGAATGGTTTCTAGCACAGAAACTACTAAAAAATAGTCATTTTGAGATCAATTTTGTACAAATTTTATTTAAAAAAAAAACAGGAACATTTTTAAGTTTCTTTCTCGCAAATTTAAAAATTTTGGCACTACTCAGAAATTTCCTTTTTTTCCAGAAAATTTCAGAATTTTCTGACAGAAATTTTAATCTACAATGCCCATAATATGCTGTCGTAAGTATTTTAGTTTCCTAAACTTCAAATGTTGTTCTTTTTTATTTATTTATTTTTTGTTTTTTACAATATTATAGATTCGCTCTGCGAATCTATAATCGGCGAATTTCTGGGTTGCAGTCAGATGACGTAGAACCGACGTCACCCAACGCAGATAAGATCAGGAAGTAAATGCAGCCCGTTTATTTCTGTTGGTCCAGCTTCAAAATGCCTGAAGTCCGTGTCCTGTACGGGTTTTAATAGTGAGAGAGATAAACGTCCGAAGGTAGCTGGTCACAAGAGGTGCGCAAACTATCACTGCCAGAGTTTGCAGCGCCCACTTTCTAACAGGTAAGGATCGCATCGTTTAAATTGTAGTTTCAGATATTTTATTGGAAAGTTACTTAGACAAGCATTCATGTGTAAGGTAAGACGTGATACATAAGGTACCATGTTTTTAATGGTTGACCTACATTGTATAAATGTAGCATGATTCAACATTAACACACAACTCCAGCATGAATTTGGGTTTACATAAGCTAAATAAATTATTTACCAGAAGATTCAAGCACATAGAAATAACATGGGTTAGCTTGTTGGCATAGCGATAGCATTATTATCGTAAACTAATTAGTCAGAATAGCACAACTCGCTACTCACCCAGCAGAAACAAGTCGACAGCCAACTAATGCTTCTCTTGATCCTAAATGTTTGACCCATACAAAATAATTGTATGCTTCCCGGCTATTGAAAGCTTTCATCTGGCTCGTTGTATAATATGAGGTCTGCAGCACCAGGTATTAGTTAATGCCGATCGCCTTGACACAGGGTAAATCCTCAAGGTTATATGACAAGTCTTTTTTACCGAGACAATATGGATCATATCCTAAATATATGCTATTCTTTCAAGATACTTCATCCGTACCAGCCCATTTAGGGCAATGGCGTACTCGCTGTGGTCCATTTTGGTCTGTTTTGAACCGGATAAATCCACTTCCTGACCCCCATCTGAATTTCGCCGTCATCCGAGTCACGTTTGAAACCCAGCAATACAGGAGTCCTCTGTAATGATGTCTAAATTGAATGTAATGTAGCTAGGATTGATTGAATTGGCTTAAAATGCTGTGAAAACATTAGATTTTTAGCACATTTTCTTACCTAAGATTACATTTTTAATATTAATTTTCACTCCCCACGTCGCTTTTGCCGATTTACATCCAATGTCCAGTGATGCGTTTAAATCTGAGTGAGAACAGTTTGTTCTTTTTCAGACCAATATGTCATTTCAAACAAGCCGTGCTGTGGAGAAGACAATAGTTGTTTGCTCAGCTGTGTAGCTTCACGTCAACATCTGGAGAAGATCCTTTGGCACTGAAAAGCCAAAGGGGAAAAAAATACAAGGCTGGTATCTTTTATTTGGCTGGAGAACATATATTCCAGTGTCCGGGGAGGTAAAGAAGGGAGATTATGCCATATGTATTTAACATACACCGAGTGGAAACCAGAGGAGCTTTCCAGGTGTTGTAGTGTTTGGAGAGGTTACAGAGGGCAGGGTTTGGTATTTGGAGGTCGTATTTCAACAAAGCCGGGCCGCGTGACAGCGGGCGAGAAAAGGGAAACGTGCTCTGCCTCCAGAGAGCATCGGCAGGTTGGTTTAGGCGCAGAGAGGAGAAATTCCTCAGCAGCTCTGTAATCCTGCTGAGATTATTCAGGACGGCTTGGGGGTCATCCGACGGCCCAGGGAGACGGAGAGCAGACACACACTTCCTCACATCGGAGTCCTTACACAACAAACAGACACACACTTCTTCCAGCGAAGCCAGAGACAAAACAGTTGAATCATCTTTGAGGGGACTGGTGATGGATTCGGTTTTTCTTTCTCTCAAAGTGGGTGGTATCATGACTTGGGTGGTATTTGGAGGGATTTCTGCTTCTCTTGACTCAACACGTTCTTCATCTCTTCTAGTGATTGTGGCCACAACATAAAAGTTGTTTTGATAGAACAAATGAAACCTTGCTTGAACACAGAAAACCCTTCTTTTTGAGATCTGGCTCCTTAATATGTAGAAGTGTTAATGTTACTCCCAGCTACATGTAATCAGTTCTCATCAGAGGTTGACATATTTATTATAGACATTACAACTTTGCCCTACTGTGTAATCAATTTCACTGTACAGTCAGTCATAGAGTTATTGAAAGCTTATGAGAGCTTAAAGTAGATTTGGACATCTAAATACATCCATGTTAACTTATATAACCAATAACATGATTAATTATTTCAGAATTATTACAATTCAAAGAAATTTGTACCCTGAAAATTTCACTGCACTTGAGAAATTGGTGTTCTTTTTATGTAAATCTGTGAGATTTAAATTTATTGTTGAATTGTTTTGATTTGGCCCTTTGCTGTCACAGCTGGAGGGAGCTGATGCTATTCACTGAGGTGGATGCTATATGGTTGTTTTAGAACAACAGAACAACAACACTTGGACATTATTACACAAAGGAATGTTAATTGTATGATTTCATGATTTTTGAGAATTTGTAATAAAGAGACAGAGTTTGGGGAAGAAGACGGCGGTCGTTCCTTCATTCTCCGACGCTATTCATGTTTACAGGCTTTGCACTCAGAGGAGGGGAGAAGCGGAGACACCAATAAATATCATTTGTTACATTTGTTTTGACCCAGCTGAGACGTGTAACACAAACAAATCTACTTTCTAGTTTTCATATGCTTTATGTTTTGGTAAATAAATAGTTCAGGCCAACTGTTCATTTTAATATAAACTTAAGTGCATTAAGATGAGATTGCTGTTTTAGAGTGCCATATTTCTACAGTAAAGAAAAAATCTGGACACACCCCTTATTATACCTGCTAAATAAAACAAAAAATTGTTCATTGTGAAATCATGCCACAGCAGTAAACTATTTATTGATTTAGAAATGATTTATCAGTACGTTTAGAGTATCTTATAGGTTCTCTTTCTAAGCTTATAGCTAAATTTTTAATTATGAATGTTGACAAGTGACCTCATCATGCTAACTGCAACTTTGCCTCACATTTAGCTGCAGCACAATTATTCACAGGTGTTGATGATCAAATGGACCTGACAGTAAACAGATCCGTCAGTCGCTGCATCTCTTGGTGCCACAAAGAGATCCCAAAAGGGGCGGGACATTTTTTAAACGGACCAGCTGTGGTTGTACTTCACTGGAGGCGGCGCGCTCCGACAGCAGCAGCAGGTCGAATAAAGAGGGTGGTGAAATTCTCAGAAAAGATTTAAACAAACGGCGAGACCGATGGCGGCTCAGCTGTTCTCGGACCACACACCACCGATGAAGATGATGTGTTTCAGCAGTTTGAGCAAAAGCGCTCCTCCTTCAGAGGACATATTAAGAACTTCTGATACATGGGTGTGATGTAATGCTGGTGTCATCTGTTTATTTGATTTGCAAACATGAGACATTCAATAATCAATTATGCATTTCTAAAATAAGAGAGATGTCTGATTTGAGTGGAAAAAGTGCAGGAAATCTCATTTTATTGCAATTCAGTCTCTGCTCTTCAAATTCCTGTAGCAGAAAGAAAAACAGTCTCATGTAAGAAAATAGCTTTATAGATGATATCTTTTATAGTACACCCTATTTCAAGCAACATCCTTACTGGAAACTGCATAAAAATAGATCTTTGGGGGATGAAAACAGTAAAAATAAATAAATTCTATCATGAAAATACATCTTTTTGTTTCAGTTGATGGATGTTTTGCCTTTAATTTCTGTTTGTACTAGCTATACGTCTCCAGGTTAATTTTTGAGAGCCTCATGCTCTCATGCGACAGCAGCAGGTCAACGCTCGACTTCAGGGGAGTTTTTCCCTGTGAAAACATCCCCACCTTCAGGCCGTGCTCCGTTTCCACCAGCTTGTTTCAGCAGCATCTACCAAAAAAACACCAAGAAATCAAAAATTTCAGAACAAACAGTTTAAATTGAGAGCTCAGCAGTGGCTCAGAAAGCTCAAACTCCCCGTTCAAACATGGTTTTATTCAGTCTGTGCTTTTTTTCAAGGTTTTTCCAATAACATCATTCAGTGGCAAAACCACTCAACCTTTTACTGAAAGGGAGACACTGTGTGTCCTTGTGAGTCACGTCGGCTTGCTGTGACTCAGGTTTTTATCAAACTCGTCAAAAGTTTGTGCATTTGTTCTTTCTGATTTTATGAAAGCCGCTGCAAGTTTTGCACCTTTTACAAGGACAAATGTGGGAAACTTGAGATGTTTACTTCACATTTTATCATTTGCAAGTAAAATTAACCATCTGGTCATGACTGATGCACAAAAGAGCTTTTTTCTCACTATTTATTTACTTTTTTTTCTGCTCCAAAGAGGCTGCAAACAGCATGAAATACGTAAGAACATCTTCAAGATTGATTGCAAGAGGCAGGAATTTTATTCAGTGTGATATGAAAGATTATTTTAATCTGACAACATAGAGCACATTTAGATTCCTATGACAGCATAAATATTTGAAATATTGTAAAGCAATCAATGTTATTATTTCAAAAAGTTTATTTGCATTGAATTAGATTATTTTTAAGTGTTTTGCAAAATGATTCATAACCCCTGAAGTTTTTCAGATCTTATGTTAAAACCAGAAATTTAAATACATTTAGCTTAAATTTTATGATAGACTACTATTCAGTGTAGTCTATTCTACACTGAAGTCTATTCAGTGTAGAATAGACTTTTTATTGAAAAAATTTAAACAATTGCCTGACTTGAGACCAAAATTAAACTTTGCGAGGCTGTAGGATTCATTGATCTGAGCTTTCCCAATTAAATAGTTAAGATTATTATATTTGAATGGCCTAGTTAAAGTCCAATCATAAATGAAAGATCCTTAAGGAAGACTTAAACAGTGAGATTCACAGATACTCTTCATCCAATGTGACTGAGGTACAGTCATTTTGCAAAACAAAATGTAAGGAGAGACGAAAGGAGAGCAATAAACAGAGGAGTTGGTGTTATTTAAATATGTAAAACTCAAGAAAAGCTGAGAGATTGCAAAGCTCCAGCTTGAGTCTGTAACCTTGAACGAATAAAACCCAGAGTTGCAGGTTTTATGTTTATAACGACCTCTCAGATGTACGAAGAGTTTGACTTACTCTGCTCTGTCACATGGCTGAAGGAGTTTAGTGATTAAAACCAGACTCCTGCAGTTTGCAGAAGCCAGAAAAATAGATTGCAGTTACAGATATTCTTCACAAGAGGGAAGTACAGAAGCATGCACCTCAGCCTGTGCAGCATTAGTAAAGGTAGATCCACATGAGGAGGACTGAAATTCAAGTATAAGTAAAGTTTCCACCTTTGGTATGAAAACACTTTGCAACTACGTTCACATTCAGTAAAACCAAATGTGAAAGTGACAGAAAAAGAAACTAAATTCCCCGTCTTTTACGCAATTCTGAGTCATGCAGTAAATATACCAATGCTTCCTTTTGTGTCATGAGAGGAGTGTGCAGCAAGTTTGGGGTTTTCCTTTTTAAAAAGAAAAAACAACTGTTAAATCTTGTTTTCCTGGAAGTGGTGACTGCTAAAAATAGATGTCTGCTCTGTCAATGTTTCTGTCTTCATGCCCAACAGATTCAAACTAATTAGCTAAAACATTGGAAACGCAAGGCAACCTGTCTGTACTTTTTACTTGAACATTTGTACCGCTTGAAATTTTTCACTTAATATCCCATTAGCACGACAAACCTTCATGTGGTTTTATGTGACAGACCATTAAAAAGTCATGGATAATGCTGGGTTTTATTTTTATTTTTCTGTATTTTAAAATCTAAAAATGTTTCCCATTTGTATTGAATCCCTTTACATTAGTCTCTGTAAATAAAATCAAGTGCAACCATTTCTCTCGGAGGTAGCTCCGGACTGGTGCATTTGCTTTGGTTGTATTTACCCATAATTCCCTGTGCTATAGTTTGTTTTCTGCTTTTTCTAATATGCTATTTAAAAGTAGTTCAACTTAAATATCCGTCTACACGAACTTTTTGGTGCCACATTTAAGTCCTAACAGGAAGTTGTGTTTGTTTTGAAGCAATCTGATTGGCTGACTAAGATTTTAGATGTGCTCTACACTGCCCCCTACGGGTTTGGCATGTTTAAAACAACGATCAATGGTGGATTCGTGTGGGTTCATGTGGATGAAAACTTCCTATGTGTGCGATATTATTTTTTTAAACGACGTGGCAGCGATATTTGTTTTTATAAAGACTTGGCTACATGTGCACACCACACTTTTCAGATATAAATTTGTTAAAATCATCTATCTTTTCAATACATGTTACAATAATGTGCGATTGTGAGCTGAACTCTACTACAAAATTCAAATGAAATACTTTGACATTTGGGATTGTAATTTGGAAAAACGTGAAAAAAGTCAAACAGGTGTGAATACTTTTTCAATTTGCTGTAATAAAGTGAGAAAGTCTTAAAATAGAAGTTTTGCCTTCCTGAGAGAAAATCATCCAACTCTGCTGTCTGATTATAACCACATGTGTAACATAACTCAGAAATAAATTCCCTGTTGCGCTCGCCAGGCCAGACACATTTTGCAGTGTGGTGAGGACCGGGAAATCATGTGATATCAACAAAAGCAGACATATTACGCCCTCTCCTTCCTCTGCCGCCCACACACAGAGACACACACACTTTAAACACACATGTTTTTCTTTTTCCTTTTTTTTGTCAAAGAGATGGAACGCTGCTATTCATTTACTGACTTTGAACCCTGCCCTGCCAGTAAACAGAGCAAACGTCATCAGCTGCAGGCACAGACAGAAACATCAACACTGTAAAAGACGAGAGAGGGAGAAAAGGAAAAGACTTACTGTGAATTGTTCCCCTGCCTTGTCCCTTTCTGAGCTCTGCTCTCCATGGCTGGGCCTCCTTTGCCAGTGGGGGTCTTCCACCAACCCACCCACCCCCCGCCTCCTTTACACCATGCTGGTGCTCTGGCGTCCTCTGGCAGGGTGGGCAGGGGTCCTAATGGGCTTCAGTGGCGGGTATGGGCCCTTCCCACACCGGCCATTTTGAGGGTAAGGTGGCGGCTTTTGAGTTCTTGCGCTGGAAGTGCTGTTGCCTATGATGACGGTAGGGTCAAGGGTGTGTGGGTGAGGTTCTGGACAAATTGGGCCGTTGTGGTTTGAATCTCCTGCGAGTTTCAGGTGAGGCAGGTGGCCGTTTGCGCTCAGCTTTTTGTGACTGACGCCTTTCTGGAGACTGGGTGGGGTGAAGTGGCTCGTTTTGACGACGGACGCCATGTGGACGGGAGAGACGGAGTTGGTTCTGAATACGACGTGGTCTTCATCAGCGCCGTGCGACGATACCCGGACCGCAGCGGGCTTGCGAGCGGGTAGAGGGGATAACCTGAAGTCCCCTGAAGACGCTGAATCGTGAAGGTTATTGGATGACCCCAGAGTGATGCACGGCTCCTCTTCGCTGAGGTCGATATTTGCTGTGAGGCGATCAATCTGCTCAACCACCTTGAATGATAATAGAGGAGGCGGTTATTACTAAACTGCGGAGCAATTTAGAATACCACTGAATTTCTGAGTCACAGTTTTTTACAAAGGTTCTCTACATGTTCTTAAAAGTGACCCATTATGATTCCTTGAACAAGTTATGATAGCTCTATAGGCTGAACAAAATGCATTCATTACATTTTTTGCACAAAATCGCTCCTAGATAATGAGATTTCAGTCTGATCAGTTCTGCCTATTTTGAGCTCCTTTGAGTTTGTCACTTTAAATCCAAATAGGATGCTGCTGGCCATGCCGCCCCAACTCAATGTTCAACTCATAATTGAAAATGGCTATGCGCAATTCTACAGCCATACATCTTTGAAAAGCAGAAGTGGAGACTTCTGCACAACCAACAAGAATACAGCAAGTAGTTTCTGGATGGTAAGTCAAGTAAGTTTCCAGCAGCCATTGTACAGCGGTAAAACCAGCTGACCAAACGTACTAGAGTTCAGCTTGGGTTTCTAGGTAACAGGCTGGAATTCGCTGGGGTTGCTAGGTAACAGCGCAGTGCCCGTTGATTGTGACTTGACAATCAGAAGGTTTTTGAAACGGCTCATTTTCCAGACACCTATATACATTAACTTATTGCCAAACAAAAAACTGCTGGGTGTTTTTTTTTTATGTGTTTGGGTATCAGTAGTAACTCAAACGGAAATAAAAAAAAAATGTGAAAAAAAAAGAATTTTGTATAATGAGTCCA
The DNA here is from genome assembly GCA_903067095.1 of Girardinus metallicus. NCBI lineage: Eukaryota > Metazoa > Chordata > Actinopteri > Cyprinodontiformes > Poeciliidae > Girardinus > Girardinus metallicus. The sequence continues at coordinate 17,636 of CAEGAE010077772.1, forward strand.
GTTTAACAGCTTTTGGTTAATAAGTACAACTCTTTAGAAAAGTATCCATTCTTTGTGACCTCTTGCCTACAAATCTATTTTAATTTAAGTGATAGCCCAACAGAAAGTAGTACATAAATATAAAAAAACATTTTTATAAATATTTTTAATCCCCACACTGACCTAGTGCTTTCTAGAAGTTTCTCTGTTGCATCTAAAAACTGCAGTTCTTGTCCACACTGCACCTAGTATTTTTGGTCTAATTTTTACTGCAAATATGTTAGTACATTTGAGATAAGACAAAACTAGCTTACAGTTAACTTTTCAGCAAGATATACAATCTTGTTTTAAGTAAATCATTTCTTAATATTGATGAAACGGTATTATTTCCACTTGCCCATTAGTTCACTTATAGGAAAAATGTCATAAGTGAAATTACCTGCCGGTGGAACTACTGCTTTTTAAAATCAATATTAAAAAATACTTACTTACTGAAAAGTTACTTGTAAGTTAGTGTTGTCTTATTTAAAATGTACTAAGATATAGATATATCTTGCTACAGATTCTCAATTGGGTTTGGGTCTGGACTTAGACTAGGCCACTCTAGCATGACTGTTGTTTGATCCAAGCTATTCTACTCTACCTCTGTCTGTATCTTCATCGTTGTTGTCCTTTTTAGGATTAATCACCGCCCCAGTCTAACGTTTTTTTGCTGCCTTTAACTGTTTTTCTTTTTTTTTTTTCTGGGACAGTCATGTATTTGTTCCCCATCCACATGATTGGTGTCAATCTTGCCGCACAGCATGGCTCTGCCACCATCAGGATTCACGGTTTTAGCTGTTTGCCACATGTAATGTGGGTAGCCCAGAAAATTATGGTTCATTCTCATCCAATCAGAGCACTTTATTATTAACTGATTAATGCTCTTCAATTACTCTGTTTGAAAGGATGGCCATGTCAGGTCTGAGATGTTCAAAGTTTAGTTTTTCTAACATAATATTACTTTAAACACAAACCTGAACTCTTTTCTCTAGTTATGCGACATTTGAATGCATCTGGTAAAACTAGACAACGGGACTGAAAACAAATGCTTTCCACCTTTTCCTTTTCAAACATTGTTAAAAACTTTATTCTTCCATTTTACAAATATGCATTACTTTGTTTCGGTCTGTTTTAGAAAAATCCCAATGAAATACACTGAATTTCACTTAATTCAATATATACTGTCAGCTTGTGCAAAACAGGAATCATCTGTACAACTAACAGATGATTCCTGTTTTGAGAGATGATGTTTAACAACAACCAATCTGCTAAATTGCTAAAGCTAAAAGTGTCATGTTCTTAAACTGCTATTTGCGTTTTGTAATTATGCACTATTAATTAGCAACAGAAAGACATATTATAGACTTTCGGTAATTTCTAGAAAGCATCTTATCCATAGTATTGATATTAGTAGCCATTATCTTACCTGCTAAACAGAAGTCATAGCGCTCTGAATCGGAATTAACAATTTAAAAATCCAGAGTAAGGTTAGCAGCTCATCAGACATGGTCTCCTTATGAAACAATTTACAGCTTAACCAAAACAACTAAGAAATATCCTCCTTAGAAAAAGAAAGAAATGCTGAATTTGGTCATTTTAAACTTCTTTTTCATTTAATTGCTGTTCCTTCATATCTCTTTGTTGCAGGTTTAGTCATATTGATTATGACTTTCCTTGGTACAAAAAGGACCTGTCTTCTAAAAATACACAAAACATGATTTTGTAATTTTTTAGAAATTTTGTGCCAGTCATGAATCAATTCATACCAGCAGAAACAATCATTTGAAGTCATTTGCGATGATCTACTATGAAGAAACTTCAATATATAACTTCAATAAAAGTTGTCAACTAGCAAGAGGTTGCTGTTATATGAGTTTGATCACTGATCAAATCCTATATTTGCATTAGCTAGCAACTGGGATTAGAAACTGGGATTAGAAAGTTATGCAAATGAATTATGGATGAAAGTTTGCTTTTTATATTTACTTGTCTCAATAATATGACAAATCAACATATGTGCGATGGTTTAATTATACAGATGTGTGTGAAATAGAAGCATAGAACGAAGCAAAATGGCAACATGTTGGCACACGAACTATCTGTGCTGACTGCTGGTTGTATTCGTCACTCAATCCGACGAGTAAATGTTTTGATCCGGCACCTACACTGTTGGGTTGTTTTTGTTTTTGCTTTTTTCGTGCATTTACCTTTGAAATATAAAAAATGGCTTTAGGAGGATTTAAGAGGGTTTGGGTCTCTGCTTGATGTAGGATACAGACTGACTACAGAGCACTGGCATCCCCTCTGGAGATGAAATGAAGCTGTGTCCTTGATTCATTCCATTCATTTCAGCAGTTGCAGCTAAAATAAATTGGCACTAAAATGCAGCAGGTAGATTTTTTTTTTCTCTCTGGAGTCTTCACATTAGCACTGTCACTTTCTACCCCTGTTCTGTCATTCTGCTGGCATCTCTGTAACCACCAGTAGTTTCTGTGTTTATGTTCCTTTGTTTATTCCCATGTCCAAAGAAGAGCAAAGTTATTTTCTGCTTTGCTATCGCTTCTTTTTACTACCTAGCAGTTGTTTTTGAAATAACACTGACCCCCTGTTGAGAAAACGGGGCCAAACTGAGCAAATCTCCCCCACAAGAAACAGCTAATGTAGTGTTTGCTTAAACAGGTTTCCCCCAGAAAACTTGCTAAGCCCAGGGGTTACGTGTTAAGGGAGTCATTCATCCAGTGGCTCGTCATCTTTTTGAGTTAAAAAAATGCTTAAAGTTCACAGAAAATTTTAAAATATCACTTGATAATTATGTGTTATTAAAAGATTGGAAGATTAATACCTGAACACCAACTATAAAATCTTAAAAAATGCAAACATTTAAAAAAAAAAAAAAACTTTAAAAAATAAGCAATGCTTAGACTGGTGTTATTTGATGATATGCAAACAAAAGAACAAACTGACTCTGCTTTACCCTCAAATTATTAAGATTCAGATTATTTCTAAAAGGTTTTCAATGTTGTGGTTGGTTTTACAACCACACATGGAAGTGTCATTTATTTATAGCTCAACTGAAGGGACCGTGTGCATAAAATTAACACAGAGCACATGTGGTTAGACCAGGAATGTAATGAATATTAGCATAAGTATTCACATTGGCAGTTCTAGATCAAATTTACCAGGTTGGGCAGTATTTTTCATGGGGACACAAAACAATACTGTAAAAAAAAAAACAAAATGGGTCAATATTTAATTGTTTAATAAGGTAAAAAATGTAATTAGTCAAGGGACCAATTACTCTTTCTGTGCAAATAAAATACTGATTTAGCCTGTTCTAAAGGGGCACCGGCCCTTGTTGGCCCCTGTCTAGAACCGCCCATGACTATGAAATATGAGTTATTTGAATCATTGTCGGTTCTCCTAACATCTAAATAAGTTTAAAATCTTACAAGCCTGCTATTAGCAAATTTAAAATCAGCCTAAGCACACCACACATACATTTGTGTGGAGCCCCTGCTGGCCTGGAGGACCTGGGCAGTTCGCTTTGCTTTCACTGCAAAAGCACAAAATCTTACCAAGTATTTTTTTTTTTTGTCCAGTTTCTTGTGCAGATATCTTGTTGCACTTGAAATAAGACAAAACTAACTTACACAAACTTTTCAGCAAGAAATGGGAGCTTATTTTAAGTCAATAATTCCATAATATGGATCAAATAAATTCTATTTATAAGTGAAATAATCCCATGACATTTTTCATTTTCTTGTTCCACTGACAGAGTATTTCACTAATAGCAAGCACTTTTTCATCAATATTAAGGAATTATTGACTAGACCAAAATACTTGGCAGGATTTTGTGCTTTAGCAGAGTTGGGCTGGCTTTGATTACTTCGCATAAATTTTAGTTTTTTAGCTCGTAAAAGAAAAAAAGAAGTTTTTTTTTTTTATTTATTTAACAGTGTTATAGAGTGTTATAAAGCCAAACCTGAAGATTGAGCACTTTTAAGCTTATATTAGCAATCAATAATTATTTCACCACTGCCAAAATGGAATATTTGTGTAAACATTAATATAAATTATGAACAACTGGCTTAAGTTAAATATTTTTTCATCTATTTTGTGTCCATATGGCTCAGTTTTATTCATTGAGCAGCATCACCAGGCATTTGGCTCCAAATCAGTGCTCATTTACAGCTGCATGCACAGTGAATGCTGCATGATTTAGTAAGAGTCTATATGTCTGGGCTTTGCAATGTGTTGGCCGGAACGCTGCCGGTTACATCGGCGCTCTGCTAAAGGTCAGTGCAAATTGTTCTCAATCACGTCTTTGGTGAGAGACGATAACTGACTCACAAACAATGCAGTCAGCATGTTGACACACATACACACTCCCACACATTCTATGACGAGTGCACATGTACACACACATGATCTGTGTCAAAATGCAAATTTTTTCCAGGATCTGAGCTTTGTGATAATCACTCTAAATGTCACTGTAGCCAGGAGAAAATTGATAAAAGGCTGAGGCATCTGCAGCCGATGCAGTCTTTCATGATTGGACACCTGAGGTACGCCCAGAGGATTAAACATCTTTAATTACAGACCTTCCTACCTCTTTCATCTCCACGTGAACTTGCTTCAGACCCCCCAACACTTCCTCCAGATCTGCTACGACTTGTCGGATTTGATCCCTCACCAAGTCCTGCCGCCCCCTTTGCCTCGTCACTTCTGAACCTTCACTGTGAAGATCATTGTTGATGGTTGTTTTGGAGGTTTCCGAGCAGGTGATGTCAGATCTCTTATGTCTCCTTTGGCTCAAGTGCTTCTGAGGGACTTCAGTCGGAAAGAAGCCCTTATCAGACTCAGCGTAGCCGTTAAAGTGCTCCTCTGATCCACCCTTTGGCCTGCCCTGATCCAGATAGCAATCTCTTTCCTCCTCTCCCTTAAAGACCACACGCCTCGGTCCACAGTGGCCGTTTGTCAAGTGTGAATGACCCGACTGGGGTTGGCGCAGCTCCAAATGATAGCCATTAGGAGCGCACGCACAGCCTTCCTCCTCATCTACCGATATGTACCTGACAGTCCGCCTTCTTCTGTACCCTTGACCTTTGACCTGAAGATGAGGAAGAGGGTGGGGTATCCCAGAGTGGAAGGGGCGTGCTCTGTCACCGCCTGCCACACAGCCACACTGTTCTCTCACAAATGAGTAGTGTCTCACCCCAGGCTCCGTCGGGTCGCCCCACTGGGCAGGGTTCAACTCCCAGGGGCAGGATTGACTCAAGTCATCCGACTGACTCCAAGGGCCCGGCCCCGCAAACACAGGCCTCCTCTGTGGGCTGAAATGACCGCTTCTTTCAATTCTGTCCACCAGGAAATCTCTGACTCCTCCATCTTTACCCCGAGGAGCCTGGGTGTCTTTACAGCAGCCTTGAGGTGACGGGTCCATTTGTCTGACTTGCTGATGCCCGTGCAGCTGGTCATAGTAGATGCAGTGCCGGCAGGGGCAGGGGCTGTTACTGTTGCTGTAGTTCAGAAATCGGTGGTGTCCCGTCGTTTCGGAGCCTTCTGTGTACATGTCCGAAGTGGGCAGTAGACTTGAGAAGAAAACGCCTTAAAAAACGACTGCTTTCCTTTCCATACGAGCTCACTCCAGCCCAGTCATTTGCTAGCTGTTTTTCTCATCTACGTCTTCCCACAAGAAAACTTTTGTCTTTCTTTTTTTTCTTCAACTCTCAACCCAAGACTCCTTCCTCCCTCCCCTTCCTTCCTGTCTGTTGTTTCCCCTTTTCTTTTCTCCTGTAACTGTTAATCTTGCATGCACACTTTCCTCAGACCTTCATTACTTTACATACTTCCCCCCCTCAAACTTTTTCTCGTTCCTTCTTCTTTGGTCACCCTGTAGCCCTCTCTCCAGGACGGGGCTCCTCTCCACCTCCCTCCCTCTCTGTCTCTCTTTCTACCTCTCCCGCCTCGTTGCTCTGTCTCATTTGGTGCTGCAGGCGTCCAGTCTCTCTCTCTCTCTCTCTCTTTGGCAGAGTATTTCCCGTCTCCTCCCCTCCCCTCTCTGGCTCTTTTCTCCACCTCTTAGCGCCTCTCGCCTCTGGTATATTCTCTCACATAGTCGATAGTACCTGGATTATTTGAGAATCCCTTCTCTCCCCTCCACCTGAAATCCAGCCGCCGTGTGAGGCTCGTCTGGTGAAGGACTCCATGTGGTGTTTTGCTTTCTCAGAGGGTGCGTGGAAGCGCCTCAGCTCCGGTGCTGAGCTCATTAGTCCAACTAAAAGCCTTTGCACTCTGCAATTAAACGCTGCCTGGGATTCCTCAGCTAGAGACTGAGAGAAAAGTGGAGGGGAGGGGTTTGGAGAGGACTGCTCTGGGAGGTGGAGTTTCAAACATACACAGACAAGGGAGCAGACAGCAATCTGAGTCAAAAGAGACGTAGTCAGGGACGACAATTTTTCATTATTCTCATCCTAGATTTCTCCCACACATATTTTTTTTGTTCTCTCCATTCAAAAAATTTTATTCAACACAACAGCTGAAAAATCTTCAGTCTACAGACACCGTCCATTGCAAAGCTTTTCATTCGCTTCAGACTTTCTCAATTCACAACCACAGAATATTATGTATTGTATTGACATGTTATGTGACAAGCCAACAGAAGCAGTGAACATGTGAACAGAACCTCCTTTTGCACTTTGGAGTATGTCTCTAAGGGCTTTACGCATTTAGGATGTTTTCACACCTGATCTTGTGATGGTTTGATTGGGCACCACACTTTCAAAATTTGCTACATTTACAGCTGATGCAGTTCACTTTCACACTGTGAAACGATCCAAAGCTCTTAAAAAACCTGTTCACGCCCTCGCCTGTGGTGGCTCTTCACCAAGAACTACTGAAGGAGAAAACACAAAAACCTCTGCAGAAGACATTAGCTCAACTTCCTTCTTCATGAATGTAAACAAAAATGGAATGACATCAACTTTTAGCGGTTTTAGGATTTCTCTTTTGTCCTTAGGAAAAGACCATGATCCATTTCTCCCACTAGTGCCAGACACATGCTTTAGTTTTGGTTGTATTTACCCAGAATGCCCAGCGCTATAGTTTGCTTCCTTCTTTTGGAGCATTTCCCAGTCTGCTTTCATCCACATATCCAGAGTTTGCTTCAACCGAGCCATGCCCTAGTTTTGTAGGTCATTTCTGACCGTTTTTCAAATTGAATTAGCTCCATTTTGATCAGATTGGATGAAGATTATCTGTGAACGGCTATTTTAAAGATTTCTAATTGGACTCAGTTCTAGACTTGGGATTACTTCAAGGGTGCATTCACGCTAGCAGTATTTAGTCCACGTTATTTGAACTCTAGTTCGTTTTCTTAGAAAGTACGATTCATTTGAGGAATTTTAATTGCGCAATCAAACTTTGATGAACACCAAACAAAAGAACTCTGGTCCATCTAGAAACGTAGGTCTTGGTTAGGTTGAAGTGAACTCTGGTGCGGTTCGAATACATTGTATGGCAAGTGGACTGGAAAACATTCCAACAGCAGGAAGCGGACTAATCGGATAGAACTAGTTGTAGAGAAACATCAGCATTGATTCTCTGCAATTCCTTCTGAGTTACCATGAGCCTCTTGACTTTTTGTTTTCTGCTTTTCTCTGTTTTCAATGTGCTGTTTGCTCACAAATGCCCTCTTAAAAACCACTGAAACATTTCTTAGAAAAGCTATTTTTATACTAAGAATACATCACACACACTTGGACTATATCAACTACTTGGTGAGTTCTGAAGGTAAATGTTTGGGCTTCATTTTATTTAGAGTTCCCCTACAACTATGCACAAAAGCCCAATTATATACACTGGAATTTGTGATTGTAACTTTTGCGAGGCACTGAATTAACTCCAACTCTACCACGGTTTTGTAGGCGAAAGCTGTGTCCAATCAGGACTTAAAGTCATTAGTTTTTCCTCTCAGTTTTATGTGTGTAACTAAACTTGATAAGAAGAAAACAGGCGTGTCAGCGCAGGATGAACTAGCAGTATCTCTCTCTGTTTCGCTTGTGTTGCAGATTTTCATCTGAGGAAGGCTTCTGCTTTGAAAGAAAATAACTGGAGCCTTGAAAACAATGGGTTGTAAAAAAAGAACTGCTGAGGACAACAGCAGAGGAAGATGAAGGGATGCGTCCATCCCAGCAGGAGGATGAGCAGTCCAACCACAGCTGCAAGGAAGTACTGTGGTTAGAGATGAAACGAGATTGAAATAATTTTATCCTATTATATAAATATATACAACAAGTGGAAAAGGGAGGTATTCACATGTACATGCAGAGAACTGCACTGACAGTTTAAAAAAACTTTATGTGTTTGTTTTTAGTTTAGTGAATGTAGTATTCCTTTTGGACAGTGCTTTACAAAAGTATTTAATCTCTTGAGTGGCAAAGTACTGATATTTTGTTTGGCATATTTTGTGAAGTGGGGGGAAGATGGGTTATTTTTTTTAGACTAGTTCACAAATAAAAATAAATTTTAGCCATTTCAAAAATCCTTCAGTAAAACCCAGTACAACCCGAAAACAATCTATTAGTAATAAATAGAGTCCATCTGTTTGTAATTTAATCTCAGGATCAACCTGGTCTATAGCTGAGTTTCAATTACAAATGTATGCAAGCCTTTGTCAATATTGTGCTAATGTTGTAAAAACACTATTTCATAATTGAGGAGTTTTGATTAGATTTAAAAAAAAATGCAATTAAAATCACATGTGTATAAGTGTGTTCATGCAGTAGCTCATTAAAAAACATGCCATATTATTCTCCAAATACTTCCTGTAGTCTTTACCTTCATTTGTGCCAGTGTCAACATCCGGTTGTTGATCACGTGACTCTTGTTACGCAGAAAAAAGTTTTTCTATTGCAGTTTTGTAAAACAAATCAATTTTAATAAAACCAAAAAAAAACACTTCATCTTGGTGACAACTTTTTATGAAAAAAAATGTTTCTTGCAAAATTGCCGTGTTCTCATTAAGCTAATTTATTTTCAAAATCTTAAATTGCATATTATATGGTTAATGGAAATGACAGCCAGTATGGCTTTATGTATTTGGATGTGTTCATTATCCATTTTTAACAACGCAGAACACTTCAAATATTAAATAAAATAGCTTCTAAGATGATTTGTAAAACCTAATTCATCCTTGGGTAACCATAGTTAGCGCTGAAAACTAGGTGGTTACACCTTAGCAAGGTGTAACCGCGGTTGTGTGCAGACTAGTGTTTTCTCTCCTACTTTCGTCCTCCTCAGGGTGTGACTGCAAGGTGTGGTCCCAGCTGAAGCTCATCAGCAGCAATCAGAAGCATTTAGAAGGGCGGATTCCCGGAGGCGGACGCCGTTTGGTTTTCTCACTGAATGAGGAAAACAAATCCTTGGCTACTAGTAGCTTCCCAGAATTGACCTGTACGTCCTCTGGTCCAGTCTGTTCCTCTGTCGATGAATCATTCCTGGATCAAAATTATGTTGTCGCCATCAGATCTGTGACTCTTCCTTTGAGTACTTATTATTAACTCCAATTCTACCACGGTTTTGTAGAGTTTTGGAACAATTTTTGCTTGCACCCCAGTGCTATTCCTGAACATTACACAAACATAAAGTGCAGCAACACACTCAATTTCTCTTCATAAATTTTAGAAAATTTGTTTTTGTAATAATTTTATAATTTCATGAGGAAAATGTTAATTATCTGATTGTCAGTATGAATTTAGAGCCAAAAGGTCAGCTTCATAATTTAACTAGTAGATGACATAAATGCAATTGATAAAAAAAATAATATATATTGTGGGAGTGACACTAAAGATTATGGATTAGTTTTAGATAAATTGGAGAAATAACTTATCCACAGATGAGTTTAAAAAAAATAAAGGCATCATATACAAAATAAATAACGTGAATTCTGATTTGCTAGAGGTCACCTGTGGAATACCACAAGGGTCGGTGCTGGGTCTTAATCTTTTTCTTTCTTTTTTTTTTAACTTTGGATAAATAATATTTGTAATCTAGGAATCTAAACTGCTAACATTTACTTTATTGGCTGGTGATACGACATTATATTGCCCTGGAAATAGTTTGGAGCAACTTCTCAGTATGTCTCAACTAGAAGTGTGGAGCAGAGTAAACCTTCCTGAGACCAAAGTCAGAGACTTAAAGATCACTTCAGTCACCATCTCACTGAAGTTATATTAAAGATAACATTTTATATACAGTTTCGTAACATTTCTCTGAGCTGGAATTATTTTTGTTTCTCTACATTTGTAATATTACAACAAAACAAGGTTTCTTTAAGTTTTAACCTTCAGTTTTCACCTGCAGCAACAGGAACTTTAAATCTAGGACTTTGGCTTCAACCCAACGTCCAGTGCTAATATTACACTGGACCAGATCAGGCCTTTCCTATTGCTTTTTCTTGTTGATCTATTTGCAGCACAAACAGTATAGTCCAGGGATGTCAAACTTATTTTCGTTTTGGGTCAAATGAAGATCATGAAAGCTCTTATAGGGCCTGTTGTGCCAAAATGTAGTCATAAAACCTGTTCACAAAATATTAATGAATTCTTAAAATTAAATATTATTGAACGTCTTTCAGTCCCTTCAGGATTCTCTGATACTTTTTGTGATTTTTTTGCAGTAAAAATCAAAGTGTTTGTGGCACTAATTTGGAAATATTTGCGCTTATTTATGATGGTAAATGCGACTTTTTATTAATCACTGTATAGATCATGGACTATAATCAGACATCAATTAAAGCTAAGGCAGCTGTTTAGTACAAGTAAGAAAGTTTTTGACAGTTTTTGAGAGAAATCTGTAATAAACTCCCACTTATGTATTAGCGCAAAAAAGTGCAGGGATTTGTTCATTTTGCTTGAATTTCCACTGTAATTCTCAAGATGATTCTCATTATGACTACAGCTAAGCTTCATTCTTTCATTTAAAATAAAACATATTTTTATACTTAAGAATATGTCAGAAATAAAAAAGAGTCACTAGGGAACCTGGTAACAAAGTGATGCGAAGCTTTTTACTTTTATCCAAGAGCTAACTCTCACCACACTTTACTGTCAATCTTGGATCTTCTGACTGAACTCTTTTCATGCCAGAAGGCATTTAAACTGCTTTGCAATAATGCCTCCCTGTTATTCAGAACATTTTTAGTTTCTCTCCACACCAAAAGCTCATGTTAGAATGATAATATTTTCAAGCAACAACTCACAGCCTGTCTTTCAAAACTATATGGGAAAAGTTGAAGTAAAGCAGGAATTGAATTATTGGTTTTATAAGCAAATTATAGGATGGCTTATGTTGCCTCAAGTACAGTAAAAATACCAACCTTGCTATTCCAAAGTTAGAGATATTTTCATACTTTATGTCAGCATCACATGCGCATTCTTCTTTTAAATGCGGAAATTAAGATAACACAATGCAAAGCTATATGTCTAAAAATACAAAAATTCCCTGTCATGCATAAAAGCACTACACAGAAACTATATCCAGCCAATCTGCGTTCCTTCGGCCCCGACAGAAATACAGAGACGGGTAAGTTGATAAGAGCAGATGAAGCAAGATTTATGTGTGCCAACTTGACCTCAGTGATTCTTAGAAGATTCCTCTGGCATGACTATTTCTTTGTACGCAATACAAAAGAAAAACCAGAGCTATATGTAGCTGTCTGCAGGTATCTAAAGAGAAGTTCACAGTGTTTGCAGCTCTAACACCAGAGTGTTTTGTCGCCCTGCCAACCTTCGCTTCGCTGAACGACTGGAGGGCAACAACAGCAGAGAAAATAGGAGCCACACTGTACCACTCCACCGCTGTGAAGCCTTTTAACCTGAACACGGTCAAGATGACCCAACTGGCACATATGGGTGCATCTAGCATTAAGCATTAATGGATACCAGTCAGTCAGTGTGGCACATTTACCCTCCTGCTGAGGCAAACATTTTAACATCAACATTAAAACAACATGGAAAGTTCCTCCCTCTTAAAACTGTAACACTTTTATTATAATAATATATGTTTTATTAGCAAAGGTTCCTACTTTCTACCTTTGAGCCAGAAAACCTAAAAATCTTGATGGCTGATGTTCTAAATCCTTTATTTAAACTGAAAACTTGAATGAATGTAAACATTCTTTTTAAAATATATTTGTTAAAACTGTCACAAACAGTATCTATAACAAAAGATTTGCAGAAATACACTTCTTCAGGTCAGAAACAACCAATCAGAGCCAGTGGGAGGGTCTCAGCACTGTCAATCATCCTTGTGTATGCACTGCAGAGCCTACCATGAATGCTCAGGCTAGTTAGCATGGCAACAGATTGAAGGCGGATAAACTGTTTCCCTGTTTCGATAAGTTGTTTCTCCACCATTAGCACAGTTAGCCTCACAAACACGAGCATGGTTGACAACGCTATGACCCTCCTCCTGGTTCTGATTGGTTGTTTTTGAGCGGTGCGGTTCTTGAGACAATAGTAGCATTTTGAGGAGCTGGAGGAGACTGATCTTATCACAGATTATCTGTCTCATGTCAAACTGTCACAAATATGTAAAAAAAAAAAACACATTTTGTAAAAGTTACATACTGGAGATTTAAACGTTTAAAGTTTCACTTTGAGACTAAAATAATTCTTCAATGTCAAATTTAGCCTAATTAGGAAATTGCTGTCCTTTGTCTGTCTAAATGCAGTTTATTACATGTTTTTAACTTAAATATCATCAAATTTCTAAGTTTAGTTGCTTGTTCCTTAACTTTTTATGTTCTTAAATACACTTTGCCAGCTCTTTAAACATTTACATGTTTGCTTTGCCTTTTTCCTGTTCATCCTCACATCACCTATAAAATAAAGTTAAAACGCAGAAGATAAACTGATATTTTTATGACATTTTCTCTCTCAGGTGATTTCATGGAAAATGGTTTCAGACTGTGAGATCCAGAAAATAAACTAGGTCAGCGCCTTGGCTTTCTAAACACTTCTCCTCTTGGTGCTCAGCTGGCGTTTGATCACAGAAAACTAAGACTGTTTGAAACTGTTTTACATTTGATATGATTCTGTGTCAGTAAAAAGATTTTTTACCAAATCAATTTGAACACACTATCAGTTATTTTCCCCTTTTGTAACCAAAGTGCTTTTCTTTAGGGTCAAACATTAATTCTGGTTCTTAAAATCTAAATTTTAGTTCAGTTCTCTGTCTCCTTATTTCCTAAAACGGATTGTTTTATTGTGGTTTGGTGATATATAAACAGACTAAACTGAGGTAATAATAATATTAATAGTAATAGTAGCAATAACAACAACAATAATAATAATAATTGTAATATATTATAATAATGATTATTATTATAAAGATAAAAAACTGAGATAAATATATTATATGAAAACATGTATTTTAATTTCTAAAATGACTAAAACGAATTCAATTTTTTTTCTAAAAAAAAAAAGCACCAAAATAAATTCTCTTTTTAAGTCTAGGACATCTTATCGTATTTTGTAAATAAAAAAAATAAATAAAACCAATTGTGTCTGGATTGAGACTCAACTTTAGTTTTGTGTCAACAAAAATGATTAAAATACCTAAATATACCTGATGTTGTAATTATTTTTTAAACAAAAGCCACAACAAGCTGGAAAGATGAATATTTATATATTTTTCTTATTGAATACAGGGGATGAGCAGTACAATAATAAGAATATAAGGGACTTTTCATCTTTGGTTAACTAACAATGTTTCATGATAAAAGCTTTCTTTAGTTCTCTCTTTATTTGCAGATAAAAGTTAACACTGTAAGATGCAATTAATGTAGAAAATTGGGTGCATCTTTTCTGCAAACCTCGTTTAAAACTTCTCTGCTTTTAATAAAGATTAATAATGGCGAATGTATCGTACCTGTTTTCATGTTATTTGTCAAGTACAAAGACAGAGCGAACCCACCGAGAGTTTTAATGAAGATGAACAGCCTCTGCATCAGATGAGGTCAATCTAATTTCACTATCAATCAATCTCCTGCTGAGCGCTACATTTCCTCAGGAACAAGCGTAGAAATGAGACAGAAAGATTTAAAAAAATCTAGAGATGAGAAACTGTAAAAGCCAGAGAATCTGAAGAGGTAAAATACATTAAAACAAACGAGAACGAGTCCGGCTTAATCAAGCTGATTTCCCTGAAGCGGCTTTTTGAAGGAGGTTAAATGACCGCCATCCTTTGAAGCAGGATTAAACTAATTTAGGCAAGAAAGAAGACCTGCTTGGTTTTAGCGAATGAGAGCTCTATTTTTTAAAATATTCCCCCATGCAGGTTTTAACTCTCACTGAGGTCGTGTATTATTTCTGTGTGTTCGTGCATGTCCTGTTTGAGGAGACGCACAATGGTTACGTTGTTCCAAAGCTGATTATAAAACAATTCCCATTCTAAGCCAGGAAACCCAGTTGCATCATGGAGCCAGAAAAACACTGCATCATGCTATTCTGGAAAAGAACACAGTATCAAACTGATTTCACTTTGTGTACAGTTGGAAAAGAGGGACATTTTTATCCCTCTCATTTGGACTAAATTAATTTTATAGCTTAAAGACCTTTAGACGGGTTCACATGGTTACTTATTATTGCAAGTGGCCTATTTCACAATACGCTGCATTTAAAGACCATAAAGAGACTAATTCCTCTATATGTGCCAAGCGTCAAGGACACCACATGGGAGATAGTTGTTAAAAATGGGCCTGAAATCCAAATGACAACTGCAAAAGGCACTAATGGGCAGAATAATAACAGGGGGACCCATACGTTGCCTTGAGACGCCTCTCAGGAAGCGGTTGCCAAGGCTGACAGTGAGGAAACAGAAGGGAAATGATTCATTTCGCCATGGTTATCATGGTGATGCTGTTCTTTCCACTTAGGGCTTTACTTGGGACAGGAAGAGGATGAAAAAGCGTTGAAGCTCACCTGGGTTTTGATTTGAAGGATAGACTGGCAGCTGTTATCAGCTCTGCTCTGACTTTAGGAAGTCGACACAAAAGGTAGGAGCGTGTTTTTAGTTAAAACCACCGCAGGTCAGCGCTCCAATCTGAGGCTTTTGTTGAATAAAGTTTCACAGATTCCACCTTTCTCTACGATTTCATCCTCTAAAATAAAAATGTATTGACTTTTTCTTCACCAAAGCATATTCAATTAGTTCTGAGCAACTTGGATTTGTGGAAAAACTTGTATTTTCTCATCTCTATTAACTCATTTGTGAGATCAAAATACACTTGAATATTCCTGATGGTCGTGGATGTAATTTTAGACCAGTTTTATTATTATTATTTGAAATCTGCTTTGTTTAGGTTGAATTATGTTGCTACTTCAAAAAATAAGTAAATAACAAAAGCTTCATAACATCGATTTCCAAGATGGTTTATTGAAATTTAAAAACTAATCAAGTTTCATTTGATTAATGCTTTACTTGTTTAATAAATTCTAATTTATTGTGTTTCTGATTATTAATAAATGCTTTAAGCTTTTCTGCATGAATAATTGCTCCTGTATGAAACACCTTTTTTGTTTTTACTTATTTTGTAACTACTGACATTCAAGTTCACAGCCGGCTTTTTGCTAAGAGAAAACCTCTGCTTTCAAAATCTCGTGTTTTAAGTTGATTTCAATTTAAGTATTTGTAGCTCAGAATATTTAACATCATGTAAAGATTACAACATTTAATCTGTCTCCATTTTCTCAAAAACAGACAAACATGCAGAATATGGGAAAGTGCTTCAAGTTGCTCATTTTTAAACTCGTCTAATGTCAAACATGACAGAAAGTACATCTCAGTGTCGTCTATTGTGGCGTTAAAGAGAAAGAACAGGAAGTAGAAACGTCATCGCTGCTCCTGCTGCTGGAGATGAAGAACTCAAAGATGGTGAAGCAATCACTCGGTTCACACCTAATCTGAGTCGAAGCATGCCAACATGGATAGACCGTGATGAAAAAGGCCAGTGACCTCATTTGGAGAAAGTTTTCAATTATGTCCTCATCCTGCCACAGAGTAAGCGTTGCTTATGGAGGTGTTGAGGAGTCGTTTATGCTTCGTAAACAACCATTAAAGAAAGATGGGCAGTGCTGAAAGACCTCGGCTGAACCAACTCCAGGAACAGCGTGGCTTAACACGCTGCTGACGCAACATCCAGTCTTGGCTCCGACTACGCAACCTCTCTTATTTTCTTAAGTGGCAGTGTCCTATTTAGTACCGCAGCTCTAAAACAGCATTGTCTGTGGGAGCCGAGGCTCTTTGCTCCTGTAATTCTCTGTCAGGAAAGATCACATGAAAAATCTTTCAAGTTCAGACTCTGTCCATTCATCTGTGCTCATTATAGTTCCTCTAAATAATGTTGGCACAGTTCCTGAATATTTTAATGAACCGTAAATTCAGTAATATTTATTTAACTTAACAACTTGCATGTTTAGTTTAGTTTATTTAGGATCCACATTTAAACATCAGATGATTTTAATCACTGAAACTGTTTTTAGAAATTAAATTATTGTCTTTTGACCTAAAGAGGAACGATCTGGAGTTAACACACAGCTTCACTTATTTCAACTAGAAACTAGAGATTAGGTACGAAATCTGGGTGTAGTGATGGACTCAGACTTGACACATAAAGACAGTTACAAAGTCAGCCTTCTATCATATGAAGAATATTTCCAGGATTACAGCATTGATGTCCCAGTGAGATCTAGAGAAACTCATCTTTTAGTCGCATTGATTACTGCAACATTGTCTTCTCAGGTCTGCCTAACAAATCGGTCGTCCAGCTGCTGCTGATCCAGAACGCTGCTGCTCAGGTTCTGACTAAAACCACGAAGACAGAGCAAAGCAGTCCAGTTCTAACGTCCTTAAACTGGCAGAGTAGTACTGCTGCTGGTTTATAAGTCACTCAACGGCTTAAATGCATTAAAGATCTGCTGTCATTGAACTGACCTTCCAGACCTCTCAGGTCTTCTGGTTCTGGTTATATTGTTTAATCTATCCTTTAAATGTTTACTATCATTAAATTTAACATCAATCAGCAATACATTGCAGTGTTGCATACAGCAGCACAGTTCTCTGCTATTAGTTATAATATTTGTAATAGCAACACAATTGATCAGTCAAAATTTAAATATTTGACCTCTGTCATACAATAAAAAAGTAATGAAAGCTTTCTTTGGTCAATTGTGGAACATAGTGTTGACTTATTTTCTTGTCAAATTCAGAAAACCTTCCCGTAAACCCTCTGAATCCGGTGTGACGAGTTGATTTTGAGAGACAGAAGTGATGGGTGCATCGTTCGCCTTTCACAAGATTTAGTTTTTGTGCGTCACAATCTGGAGCTGCAAGCAGCCTTGAACTGCCCTCTCCTTTTGGCCGCATTCCAGCTTCCTACGAAGCCATCACGAGTTGTTGCCACCGCCGCCACACTTGAAAACTTCCAGGCTCAACACTTATGTGTGTAGCCTGTCAGTGGTGCTGAAAACGAGCCTTGAAAATTACACACAGTCGCATTTAATTAATCAAGATCCAGTCGTAAACCAGCAAAAAGTTGGAGAAGTATCCAGCTGCAGGTTTTGTTTATGGTGGCCTGTCAGTGTCAGTCCTGTTTTGATTTGTGAATTTGTCGCTTTTACGCGCATCAGGAAGGGCAACTCTGCGTTGGGATGCCAACTCACCCATTGCAGGTGATGAAAGGTGGAAAACTCTGGAAAAAATGAAGTAATGAACTGGAGAGCTCCTTCAGTGACAGACTGCTGCATCCTAGTTGCACAAAGGAGCGGTATCGCAGGTCCTTTCTCCCAGCAGCTGTAATATTTTATAATTACCTAAGCTTTAAACAAAACAAGCCTTTTGATCAGGGAAACTCCCTAAAAATTAAGGTGAAGAAATGTTGAACAGAACTGTGTCTACATTCAAAGTTTTAATGTTAAAATCTCTTTTTAATCAGACGGTTATTCTCCTTGTTGTCCACACTTTTCATGCAGGAGGATTATTTGTGATGCTCTACCTCCTACCTTTATTTCCGGTTTAAGCAATAATTGACTTCTTCATTTAATACAAAGGTGATGATGGTTTGAACTTTCAAGGTTCATGGAGAATTTGGACAGTGGATAATTTTTTTCAAGTCCATTTTGGATTTTGTTCCCTACAGACTAACATGCTACATATTAGCAATTAACATGTTAAAGAAGCCAAGAAATATGTGAATTGCAATTAACTTCTGAACAGGATCCGTGTTGAACAATACGCATGTGACCCAAACCGGTTGACATCCTGTAAGTTTTTGAGAATAAATCCAAGATACTTTTTAAATCTGCCTGGTGGAGTTTTACTTGTGCACCAGTTTTTATACTTACTGCAAAACTTCTCTCAGGCGTTTCAGTTCAGACATTTTGGCACTTTCACTTTTAGTTTATTTTCAAAACATCTGCTTGAATTTACTGCAAAATTTCCTGATTGGTGTTTCTGTTCAGTCCCATAAAAAAAAAAAGTCAAGTCCTTCATCAGGAGAAGAATAACAAACACATTTTAATAGGCTGTGTCTGGAGCTCAGACCAAATTAAAGTCAGACTAATGGGAGCTGGAGAAATGGGATTGCTAAAAGGAATCAGTATTTTCATTGTTGTGTCTTCTCTGGATGAGATTTTTCTTAATTGTACAACTGCATAAAAGATCAAAGGTTTATTTTCTAATAGTAATTTTTGGCTTTACAAATTAAAGTCTTGTCATTTTTTTCCCACAGCAAGTATGAATTGTATCATACATTTAATTTTTATTCCTCCTTAACTTGTACGAAATAAACATGAAGCCTCATTCAGATGGAATTGATGAATTTGTACAGAATAAAACAGAAAGCTCACCTGCTGTTGAAAGAAGCACATTAGAGGAAACACAAAACAGCTGCTGTTTAATAATTCACAAATAGACCATTTTGATGCTTTGTTGATAAGAACGCATTTAATGTTTCTTTGCTCTGTTGGAATCCTGTTCGAGCTGCAGGGCTGTGTGACTATTTATTTGATTGACCTAAAAAGCATTTGCACACAACTATAGTTTTCTAAAAAAACTGCAAAGTTTTTATGATTTGATACCTCTAAGCTGAAAATCTTAGTGGGGAGTTTTTCCCACATATGTTTTTGAAACTAAATATTTATAATCATTTTAACCGTAACTAGCTGGACGATACTATGAAAATATGACATTTCTTTTTTGGGACAGGAAATTTAGTTTAGTTATTACTCATCAGAACCGTTTGCTGGTTCTGAGTAAGACTTATGTTTATTCATATGTTCAATTTATTGACTATAATTAGCTTCCCTGCATTTCCTGTGTGACGCCACAAACAGAGGCTTTCAGGCGGACTTGACAGCTCGGCAAGCAGAACCGACTCTGCATCCAGCTAACCACTCAGCCGGTCAAATCAGTTTGCTCCAGGTGTCTTCACAAAGTAATGAATCTTGGTTGTATAATTTTGTTAAATTATTCAGTTTCTTTAATCAATTTTGTAGCCCTCCAAGCAGGCATGTGAGTGGTTGAAGTGCACGGCCAGTAGGTGGCCAATCATAATCCTGGACGATCTGTTTTCAGGGAATAATAATAACCGCATTAAAGACCAATACAGCGACAAATCTGACCTTCTCTTGAATTTTACTTTAAAAATGTCTTAAATCATAAAGTAAATTTGTAAACTAAAATTAGTGGATGCTCTCTTCTTCATTTAAACTCTCCTGCTCGGCATGAGAGCCTCTTGTTCAAGCATTAATCACACCTCCAGATGTGATTAATGCAACAGCTCCCCCTACGGTCCATCCTCCAAAGTCCCGCAGCACATCCAGACTCTCCCATCTGCTGCTCTAGTATTTCAAGACAAATGTTGCCTTTGCATGCAGCATAAGATAAAAATCATTCAATTTCTCTTTGCATCAAGAGCTTTTACCATTTTTAACCTTGATATGTCCTCATTCCAGAAAATATATCCTTCATTTAAGCTGCTAGTAGAGATAAGGTGTTTTCGGATTTAAATGTGTTTGATAAGAAAAACACAAACCGGCAGCCTTAAACAGCTCTGTGCAGCCTGATGCCAGAGGATCAAATTAGCTAAAATGACCTCTTTTGCTTGAGCTTTTGTTTTCTTTTGAGAATGAGTGATTTTGTAAAGGATTTCTTTTTGCCTGTTTGACTGGCAGTGGTGAATTTGGTCACCATAAACACAATTCTCTGCAGAGAGTCACGCAAACAAAATGGTTCCCAGCCCTTTTTTGCAGAAGTAACTACAACTTTAGTCCACCTCTAAACATATAGAAGGACGGCAATTACGTTGTTGCAATTTGGAAAAGCACAAAAAACAAACACAGGTGTTGCATTTTAAGTCTTTTGTGTAACAATAGGTATTCTTTTGGTGTGCAGAGACAGTTTGCTGATGTTTACCTTCGATGTGTTTCAATCTAGCGCTCCAGAAAATTTGAGAAACTTTGAATATTTTGCTACAACTCTTTAACTATTTGAAATAATTGAACTGAATGATGTAGAAACATTGATTGAGCTTCAAATTTCTCTGAATCCCTGACAGTTAATCAACTGATTATTACCCAGCAGAGATGCTCTGTATGGGAAGACCTCACACTCGCACAAAAAAACAGATGAGGTGGAACTTGGAAAGAAAACGAAGCAAGAAAAACAGTTTGATAATTGCTGCTAAACAAAAGATTAATTATCTGCAAATGGATGATTATAGATAATTAGATTATGTTTATTCACCACCTAAAAGTATCAGGAGCCAAATGTGACAATGAATATATAATATGTTGTTTCCCCACGTATTTCACAGGCGGAAATTATATTGCGCAGAAAAATTTATACATGTTTCACATGTAGGAATCTCATAGTAATGTGTAAAAAAGACGAACAAACTTTCCACATGTGCAATGTTTCGCACATGTGTAATAATAACTAAACAAAGGTTATTCACATGTGGCAGTTATATTGTGTTGTAACATGTGAACATTTTCATTTCAGCCATAGAAACTGTGAAGAAGAAAGAAGTTTCACATGTGGAAATTATATTGACTGAAAAATGTAAATGAATGTTTAAAAAAGTGCAAAGTATATTTGTTGTCTCATGCTTTTCAAATTAAGACATTTTAATGTGTGTAATGTGTTTCCTCTGCTGCACTTTCCAAGCCAAGCTTCTGCCCCTCCACTGCGATTCTCAAACTCAGTTCCTCCAGACTAGCAGCAGCAGCAATTAGCAAACGCCTGCTGGAGCTGCGAGTCTACTAAGTTTACCATTCGAGTCACTTCTCAGTGTAACGCTCCTGGAAACGTCATTGTTGTGAAGACGTGCCGAAGGTTGAGATTCAGAAAGAGACAGAGGCCCAATTTCAAGACATCAAACTGCAAAGTAAAATTTTTTTTTAAGTCACGTTTGATATTTACAGCATTTTCAAAACAACTTTAGATAGCATGATTGTGCCATAAAATGGCACTATGCGTTTGGAAAATACACCGACCCTCTAAACTGTTTTTTTTTTCTCCAGCAGGCTATTAAAATGCTGCTGAAAAATATAATTTTCTGCATCATTAGTTGTTTTAAAGCCTCTCTGACATGCTGTAAATTCCAGGAACTGGTCTGCATGTCCAGTAGACATTATCCAATTTTAGATAATGAGATGAACTCTTGTTGGACTTCAAAGCGGTCGGAAAGCTGTTTACCTTTAAACTCCTTGAGCCGCGGCTGCACATAATGGACAGTCAGGCTCCTCAGAGCCAGCTAGCCCATTAGCCCGGGCTAATGCATCCAGCGCTCCCCGTCATGCGCCGTCCATCACTGCAAACTAGATCTGGTTTCACGCGGGAGCCGCCTCATCTCTTTGTGCTCGTAGGCAACTCTCGTTCCAAAACAACGACCCCCAAGAAATGACTGATCAGGTTGTTGACACTCACACAAAGATGTGTTTTTTTCTCTTTTGTAGTGTCGAGCTTGTCAAGAGGTTAAAGGTTCAAACGACGAGTTTTACAAAAGAGAAACCTGAATGGGTTATAAAAAGCAAAACCTGCAAATGTATAGGCACTCTTCTAAACGTATGGTGGATATTGGCTCAATCAGAAGGTGAAATTGTTGTCGACCCAGCCTGTAATCTTGGGTTTCATAGCTCCACCGTGCTAAATGGACCGGGTGCATTAAAGGCCAAAGTGGAGCTGTGCAGAGTGCTTTTAAAAGGCTACGAGTTAAAAAAAAAAAAAAACAGGAGACAACCTCCCCTGTTTTCCTGAGAAGAGATGGTGACACGCAGCAACCGTGTAGCGAGGCTGCGTGTATCAGGTTGCTGCTCAAACAAACACAGACATGCTGATGGAGAGAGGGCAGAAAACACTTGGAGGGAATGGTGACTGACATGAGGGCTAACATGTGACAGAGACGGGAAGTCTTCCAGCAACACGGCTTTGTTCAAACAAGCAGAGTTTATAGGTGAACATGGAAAAAATGCACCACACAAGTGGAAGAAGGTATTTTTTAAAATGGATGGCAAACCTTTCATCTTCCGCAGTCTTGTCTTTCGTTAGATGTTTTAGAGACGGTTTCCATATTACACAACAATGTTAGTTATTGCTCTATCCCAAACCAGCATCATGTCAGTCAATTATTCAGTATTGTTTACAAAGCACCACATGCTCATTCATTTCCTTCAAGGGCGTCTTTTATAAACCAGTTGGACGCAATAGTTTCCTGTTGTTGAAGAAACGGGATTCTCTTGCTATTTCAGTCTCAACTTGTGCATAAAACTGGGTGTTAGTGGAGCATATTTTTGTAAAAACCTTTCAGATGTGAATACAAGCATAAAAATGTACTTGCACTCAGTTTTTTATATTTCCTATTCGCAGCTTGAATTTCCACTAGCCATTTCTCAAGATGGCTGCCATTTCTGAGCCGTTTAAGCCAGTGAAACAAGACGTAAAAACTTACATTATACTGGCAGATTACGTCACTTATCGCTAGTGTTTTTCATTAACAGTAAGGATTTACTGATGTAAAATAAGCTGCTGTTTCTTGCTGAAAAGTTACTTGTATAAGTTTACTAAAATATTTGCTCTAGAAAATAGACAATAGAATTTTGTATTTTTGCGTTGTCATTTTATTACCTGTTTTTGAATTTATATCTTTTAAACGCTATTGACGCTATTATAAAGGATCACAGAAACACCTAACTTAACCAAGTCAATAATTTATTTATCTAGTAAGATTGGACTATTGCTGACTTATTTTCATGGGGTAGTAAAGTCACCTGACAGTTTTGGTTGTCTTTTTTGTGTTCTTAGTCCATCCATCCATCCATCCATCTTCTTCCGCTTATCCGGGGTCGGGTCGCGGGGGTAGCAGCCTAAGAAGGGAGGCCCAG
>CAEGAE010077775.1:0-16423 GCA_903067095.1 Girardinus metallicus
TGAACTTGAAGTGGAAGAAAGTAACAAAAGCAACCACTAAGCTAAGCGTGAACTTGCGATATCATGTTTAACTGCAGAGGATTTTACTGTGAGGTACGACAGAAGCTTTCGTTTAGCCTGTCATCATCTGAGAACCTGAACCTGCAAACTGTTTTTACTCCAAAGACTCGATTTCAGACTGAAACTGAAGCATTTGCTGGCTCAAATTTCCCAGGACTTTCCTTTTTCTTTACTCTGCAACTTGTTTTGGAAAGGTTTCTCTCTTTACTGATTTATTGAACTTAGTATTTACTTGACTTGATAAAATCTTACGAAGTATTTTTGGTCTACTAACGTGAAAACTAGAAAGTTACTATATTTTAGTACACTTGAAGTCTTTAGATTAATTTCAGTATCATGAACTCCTGTTTAAAATTAAAAATATACACAATTTCTAAGTGCTTTGGTTTTATCTAGGTCTGCAGCTAGCAATTATTTTAGTTAGCAATTATTCTACCAATTATTCTGATGATTAATTAATTATTTATGATAATTAATGGATTGCTCTCACGATTAATCGGACACAAATTTTGGCACATTTTCTGACTTTCATACTTGAGTCTTTTTATACGTCATTAGAAATATATATATGATGCAAATAAACAAACATTTTTTTTAAAGAGAAAACAAACATTTTATTCCCTAAAATGCAAGAACATCATTCCTTTAGAGAACACTTTATCATGTGTAGCGAACGATGGCTCTGCAGCTGAAAATACTTCTAACATGTGAAAATCTCAGACCTTTCTGCTCGACTTAACATCAATATCATGATTATTATTTCAATTAACCGATGAATAATTAAATGCAAAAGATGCTTAATATGAGATTTTACTGAACTTGAACCTAGTGAAGCTAAATGTTGCCACTTGAGGAGTTATGGGTGAAATATATTTACAAACAAAGATGGTTTTTCTATCTTAAATGCAATTTATATTTTCTGTTCAGTTTTAACATAATTACTGCTCTGATTGTGTTGTTCTTTAGCAAAAAGCCTTTTTTGAGTCATACTCCAGGTAATGATTAATCAATTTCTAAATTAGTTGATTTCAGTATTCGATTAATCACAATTAATCCAATTAATTGTTTCAGCTCCAGTTTTATGCATGAGAGCATTCAAAATTACCTTGTCTACCTGTTTTTATCATTTAAATTTGTTAGAAATTTAAATGATATATTCCACTCAGCCAAACGCAAACAAAACAATAGAAGCTCGTATGCATTAAGAAGTGAAAGTAGCCGCCAGCTGCTGCTGATCAGATGCTTTAATTAACCGATCAGCGACTTTAGAGAAACATTTTGATCTGCCCATCAATCTGGGACGAGCTGAAGCGTCCAAACAGTTTGAAATCATTCTGCAGAGAGAAAAACACTTCAGACAGCTGCTAATCTTCCAGGAGTGGATCCCTCGGCAAACTCAGCCAAAGGTCAGGGCCAGAACACCCACCAGCTCCCGCTCAGCGTCTGGAGGGTTCAGTTGGGATGTTAAATGTTAAAGTTCATGACAGGAGGATTAGAAAAAGCTAAACAAGTACGGCTTGTCTGGGAGGGTTCAAGGAAGAGGCCAATTCTCTCCAAAAAGAAAATGTCAGCAGAACTTTTGCTTGTTTGTAGAGTTGGACCTGAATGAAGAACCTCCTTTCTGAAAGATGAGACCAGAGAAACTTATTTGGCTGCAAAGCACAACATTCGAGCAGAACAACCTCATAGCATCTCCAGAGTACGGGGGTGGAGGTGTAACCTTCTCTATCAGGACCGATTAATCGAACATTACCCTCGTCTTCCTCAGCCAGGCCTTTTGAAATGTTTGCAGATTGTTGTTTTCTGGAAAAATCTCTGAAATCTCTGCTGGACGTCACAGGATCGTTTTCCATCAGGGAAGTTTATAACTCAAAAAATGTCAGAATCAGGGCTGCAACTAACAATTATTTTAATAATCAGCTATTCTGACGATTAATCGAGTACAGAAATTTGCACATTCTACAGATTTTCTACTTAGCCTCTTAAGTTTTCTTATACAATATTAGAAATATTTTAAAAGATGCAAAAAAAAAAAGATAAAAACAAATAATTGTGTTCCTTTTCTAAATAAAATGCAGTAGTAAAGTATTCCTTTAGTGAATCTGAAGCTGGTGAAGCAAAAAATTGAGTTTTAGGTAAAAGTTGTTTTTATCTTAAATGCAAAATTTATTTTTTGTGCAGTTTTGGCTTAATTACTGCTCTGTGTTCTTTCATCAAATTGTCTCTTTTGAGTCTGTGTGCTGCAGTTAACGATTAATCGATTACTAAATTATTTGACGATTATTTCAGTACTTTATTAATCACGATTAATCTGATTTTTCAGACTAACCCCTCATTCAGAATGGAGATGAGAATGTCGTGAACATGTTTTTTCTGGTCGTCTTGGAATCTGATGTTGGTGCTTGAAATCCTTGAAAGTGCTTGAATTTTAATGTGTTTCCAAGGTTTGGAAAGTGCTTGATTTTTGTATAAAATCAGTCATTAGTGTTTTATTCACGGACCAGGCAGGTGTTAAAGGTGTTAAGAGACATTTAAAAGCACTACATTTTGTTATATTTTAGTTTATTTTATCAGTGCTGTAGGATATTTTCACACGACATTATTAATAACTGATAGATGATATCATGTAGCAGTTAATTGAAACTGCCTTTTTTAGTTAATTTGTGGTGTTTTTTACTCCAAAGTGTTGCTGGAAAAGTTTCTGTTGGTGTCGCCTTTAAAAGCTGAAGAAGCAACAGAACGGTTTGCATGGAGCTTCCTTGTTGAGCTGATGGTGCAGATTGGAGCCGCTGCGCCGGGTCAGTCCGGTCAGCCTGTGGTCACTTAGCGGGTTGCTCCTTTGTTGATGCATTTTTCTCCCTGCGCGTTGCCTGACAGGCTTTGAGAAAGCTGATTGGCCGGTCTGAGACGTCAGCGGTGGCCGTCTGCCAACCAGAACCCGCCGCTGCTGCGTCCGGGTCCGGATGGGATTTAATATTAATGAGCGGTCCGATTAGCAGAACTCCCAGCAGGCACTGGGGCTGGGTAATCCAGGCACTGTCAGGGTGCTGATAAGAGCAGAGCCATTAAAATATTATTCATTTATTATTTGTTGTCAGAGTTCAATAGTAACTAGTTAGATTTACTTGAGGAACTTTGTTGAAAAATGTACTTTTAGGAGTATTTTTATAATGAACTATTTCTAGTCTTGAGTAAAATTTCTGGATTTTCTACCCACTGAATGAAAAACAAACATGTTTTAACCCAAAATCAAACACGCCTGCAGTTTTTACGTTTCAGAAGTTTTTCATTGTAAGAAACTGATTTGGAAACGTTTTCTTCAGCCTGATTTTGTAATTTTTTTGCTTATATATTATATGAATTATTTTCACTTTGATCCTTAAAATACCAAAATTTCCACCGATTATGTAATTTTTAAATATTAAATGATTGATGATTTGATCAGTTACTTGAGTAGACGCTTTACCAAATACTTTTTTACTTCCTTGAGTATTTTCTTGAACGTATACTTTTTACTTTTACTTGAGTAAAAATATGCAGAGTAGTTTACCTGAGTATAATTTTTGGGTGCTCTGCTTACCTCTGTTTGTTGTTGGTTACCTTTATTTTGATTCTTGGAGTTGTTGCTTTGTGTGTTTGTGTGTTGTTGCAAAACCGAACCGGGTTTCTTCCTGTTAAAGGTGACTTTCTTCTCCTCACTGTCGCTACATGCATGCTCACAGATTGCTGCAAAGCCGAGTAGGCTTTTCGTAATAAATCACAATGCAAAAACACAAAATCCTATCAAATATTTTCGTCTAGTTTTTATTTTATATATTTTAGTGCACTTGAAATTTTTAGATTAGTCTCAAATTTTCTTGAAACAATAAGGAAAAGTTTGGTTTTAAAAAGTCAAAAATTAGCTGGAGAAAACAGAGATGTTGAGATTAATCTGTGCATTTCTTAGTTTGAAAAGTCAGAAATTCGCTAATAAAAACTCAGAGATATTGTGATCGATGTCAGAAAATTTCTAGAAAAAACGAAAATGTCTCAGTACGAAAAGTCAAAAATGTTCCACTTTTGAAAAATAAATTTTGAAATTAATTTCAGAAATTTTCTAAAACAAATTCTGAAATTAATTTCAAGAATTCAGCTTTTTTTTTTTTTTTTAGCAAATTTTCAAACATTGGATGTCAGAAATGTACTTTTTTGTTAAAAGTTTCAGAACTTAGTCTCAAAGTCTGAGTTTTTTTGGGTTGTACTTACTGGTCCTTTTGGTTTTCGGTCGCGCGGCAGTGGATGTAAGAGATGTCGTCTAAGCCGTCTGGTTTTTGGATCAGAGAGTTGCTGATCTCCAGAAACAGGAAGATGAGGAGGATCAGAGCGGTTTCATGGTAGCAGCTGAACGCGAGGGGCCTCGGGTTTCATTAAACACGGCGAGGCGAGGACATGGAGGGGGGCTGCTGAACAAATTAATGTAAATTACACCCTCATCCATTTGGGCAACCAGCAGGAGACCCAGACCTGCTGAACCAAACATGTTTGCTTCTGTTGGGTTGTGCGCCGTGTCGAAGGGGCCGCGGCGACAACGCCAAGGCCATGACCAATCGCTGGCCCCGCCCACCGCGCAGACAGGAGGAGGGTTAGCGAGAGGACACATTGTTCCCACTGAAAGCCGCTGGAAACCTGAGAAAACAGTCTGGACTGGACTAACAAACTGTGGCCGGACCAGCTGGGTCCGTCCTGTGATCTGGGTCTTACTGGGAGTTTTACATTCCCAGATTGAGATTCTGTTGGTAAGTGATTTCTGACGGGGTAGCTTAACAATCAGAAAACATAGAAAGTGCCACAGTTACCGGACCCGGTAGCTCAGGAACCACCAGGTTCAGCACTGAGTGTGGATCCCATTTCACCTGGACCCACTGAATGATGCCGGATTATTTCTGTAGCTTAAGAGGAGGAGGAAGTGGACATCTGGCCCTAAAAAGATCCAAGTTCAAACAAAAACCAGATCCTGTTTCCTAGTTGTTCTTCTAACTGTTAGCAGCAACTTTAATGCTTCTTGAACAGATTAGGATTGGTCTATGGCCTATACAAAACATGTAAGCTAAATCATTCTTAGATAATGAGAATTTAGCTGTTCTAGGGCATCTTGTCACTTTAAATCCAAACAAACTGCTGCTGGCCATGCCCCCCCAATTCAGCGTTTGCACTGGCTGTTAACAGATGTGCTATTATACAACTGCATGTGTTCGAAAAGCAGAAGTGGAACCTCCTGCACAGCCAACAAGAATGTTGGGAGTGCTTTCTGGATGTAAATCAACAACAAAACATTTTGTCTTTTCCAGCAGCCATTGTACAGCTCAGACAGTGGTAAAAATAGCTGACCAAATGTGCTGGAGCTCAGATTGGATTGCTAGGTAACGGCGCATTGCCCATCTAATATAACATAACAATCAGGAAGCTTTTGAAATTGGTTGTTTTCCAGACACCAAAGAACATTAACCGATTCCTAAAAAAGTGGCTGTTTTTTTTAAGTGCTTTTGCTGTTTTTAGAAGCAGTTCAGACCAAAATAGAAGTACAAAAGCATTAAAAATTCAGCAGGTTCCCTTTAGTGGCTCTTATATGAACCAAACATACAAGAGCCTCTAAAGTCTCTTGTATGTTTCCATTGTTTTAGCAATAGAAACTCACCACAATATGCAATTTAAGAAGGCAGTTAACCCTTAAAGCTGATCTGATTATTCAAAATTTACATTTTGCACATTTTTATTCATTCATAAATGAATGGCCCTCATATTCTGTGTAAAATTCCCAGGTACCAAACAGACACGAGCTGATTTGAATGGTTGAGTTCATGAGTTCAAAATGCTTCTTTTCATGAAGTGGAAGAGAAATCATCCCATTTTCACCAAAAAACCTCAAACATCTGTCAGATTAAACCCAGAAATTTCTACAAAAAACAAGGAGACTTCTTAGTTTAAAATTATATGTATATGTGTATATGTGTATGTGTATATGTATGTTTGTGTATATATATATATATATATATATATATATATAGCAAATTTTTGACTTTCTTAGGTCAGAATTTTCCAATTTACAAAAAAAAAATTCAGAAATGAATCTAAACATTTCTACTACCCATTTTGTTTCTACTTACCGTGGCCCTCATACGCTGTTGTAAAAAAATCACTAACAATGATCTGAATTTAATTACTTTTTTGGATAGCACTCCTTTCTAAGACAGTAAGTTGAGGCGTTTTGGAGGCAGCATGTCTGTCCAAGCTCTGACTGCTTCAGGAGGAAAATGGTTGGGAACTTTACCTCGTTATCTCCTGTCATCGCTGATGCAACATGGCTGCCCTCATTTCCCGCTCATCCCAGCTGCAGCTCTGCTCAGCAACACGTCCGCCTGTGGCTCCGTTTATGGGACTGGAAACTTCCAGTTAACTGGTCTGCTTCCAGTGTGACCTTGACTTATGGGACTGAATGAAGTGTCTGAAGCTTTTCAGGCAGCTGCTGCTCAGCTTCTGAGCGCGCTCAGTTCAGCTGTTGGGTTTAGTCTTCAGCTGGGTCAGGCCAAACGTGAAGTTGAAACGTTGCAGATGTTTTCGTCCGGGGAAAATTAGAGCAAATCCACGGTGCTGTTCAGACATTTTCACCAAATTAATGTTGCTTTTTTCTGTTTCCTATTGAAATAAACAAAATTAAACGATAGTTCAAAATTTTAATGCAACTAGATGTACAAATATTTTCTAAATTAAATTTATTCAGTCAGAAAGCTGAGTTCAGTTTTACTCTGAATACGTTTCTGCATTTCTATGTTGTATTCATTTACATTTTAGTTTTTTTTAATGAAAATTCAGAGTGATATTTGTACAAAATACAATAAATATTTTTTCCCCAGCTTCTTTATATATACGTATATCCAATAAAACTTAAATTTTGTCTTGTAAATATACTAATGTATAAAACATAGCTTAGCAATATACTTGAGCTTTTCTTAGGCTCAAGTATAGATTCATGGTTGTATGTTGAAGCTTTTCCCAAAATTTTTTATTTAATTAGCTTTATTTTTTTACACGGCCAACATTATTTTTGTCACAATTTGAAAAATTATATTAAAAAACCCCAAAAAGAACTATTAATATATATAAACAAAAATATATACATATATAATACAAATATATGTGTGTGTATATATATATATATATATATAAACAAAATACATATAAATCAAAATGTGTACATACAGATGTATCATTTTAAAGATTGGAAAAAACTGTTTTGCTCCGTAAAAAAAGAAAAGTTTTAAGATAAAGTAACAGGTAACAGTTCAAATCACAATGAAGAACAATCAGATATTTATGAATTATTTGTGACATTTTCTCAACTGATAAAACATTTTTTATGGGTCGGTCTTGGCTGATTTAATTAAACGTTGGTGTCAGTTTTTAAAGCATTTCTTAGTTTCAGTCATACTTTTTATTGATCTGGTTTTAATAAACTAATAAAGTCGAAACTGATGTGAAAACAACTCAAGCATCTGTAATCCGAGCGAAGCTCTTCGAGGATATTCATGAACAAATAAACGTCACATTTTGTCAGATTACTGGCGTTATTCCCGCGGAGGAGTGTGAAGTCTCCTCTGTGTGATGCGGGGGGGACGGCGGTAAAGGTCGGAGGTCAGGCTGCGTTTGATTTGCTGCACTCTGGAGCGTGAAACCCAAACCCTCGCCGCTCTGCAGAGACCCACTGAGCGTGTGCAGAGTGACGCCTTATTTTTGGAAAATCCGATCAGCCTCTGCAGCAGACTGTGCTTCCTCTGTTCGCACTTTTTACGCTTTTCACGATCGACCTGGATCAACTTTTCAAACGTAAACACAAAGATGCCACCACCGCTGCCATTCTGGTTCCACAGGAAGCGAGTTTTACACTCAGATGGATCTGAAGTTATTAATCATGTCTCAAATCAATAAAAAGTTGAATAAAAAGTTTTATTTAAACTGATTAAATCAATCAGGAGTAAATCATGCTAGCTTTGTCTTTTAATGAAGCTTATTGATTTAACTTGTCATGCAATTAATTGATTTAACATGATAAGTTGAAACAGACTCAATCATTTCTACAGACATGATTTATTATTTTTCTTTTTGCTCTTTTTCTTCAAAAAGAAAAATAATAGATGATAAAAGTTTTCAGTCTGGTATTTTGGTCCCAACTAAATCTTTATTTGAAGAGACTTCATAATTCATCTTATTTATTTTGTTTATTTACTTTCAATATTTAAAATGCCTTCCCATTCCAATGTTAATCTTTAGGATTTAAATTTTTTATTGATTTTTGAGAACGTGTTCTTGCATTGTTATGTCATTATTACAATTACATTTCTTAACAATGGTCTCAAAACAACAATTTTACCGTTTGTCGCAATAACTTCTGGGACAATTTGTTGTCCACAAAAGTGTGTTATTGTGACATCCCAAATAAAAGATAAAATATAAAGTTTGCACACAATTATTAAAGAAGTTTAGTTCTTTAAAAATGTAATGAATATGGCCTTTTACTTTTTTCCATTTTATTGGAGTAATGGTTCAAATTTAAAGTTCCTTCAAGTTCAATGCTAGTCTAATTCAATTCAGTCTGATGGTTTCCTGGTAAACATTCAAATTTTTTATCCTTTAAATGTATTTACTGTCAGGTGTCTTGGAACTCAACACTGCAAAAACACAACATATTACTAAGTACTTTGGTCTAGTTTTTAGTGCAAATATCTTGAAATTAGACAAAACCAACTTACAAATAACGTTTCAGCAAGAATAATATATTATAAGTGAAATAATCTGCTGAAGGAACTGGTGCTTCTTGAAATCAATATTAAAGATTAACTGATATAAAACAAGCTCCTATTTCTTACTGAAAATTTACTTGTAAATCATATTTGTCTTATTTTAAGTGTAGTACGAAATAGGAGTAGGAACTAAACAAAAATATTTGGTAAGAATTTTGCAGTGAAGAAAAACTGTTCTTGTACCTGAGCTGATTTTTTTCTTGTCAGTTAATTGTAACATTATCCTTGAAATATCCTAAATAAAGTATTCTTTAAAAAAATGAAAAATTACAATTGCAGACAATTTTCAGACAAATTTCAGTTTCCGTACCAATTTTCTGAGACGTTTAAATAAAAAGTGGAAGCATGCCTGAAACTCTCACATGTGAGATCACATCCGCTGATGTGATTATTCACAAAAACTGTTTATCTAAATGTATAGGACAGTTTTACTTTTTCTTTTATCCTTCAGTTAATATGAAAACTCAAGAAATTTAAGTATTTTCTACATTCTCAGTTGGAAAAATAATCACATTTTCTTTTTAGTATTTTTTATTTTGTTTTATATTCAACGAATCGGCAGCTAATCACTGCCATATTTTTCCAACAGATACTTAATTTACTATAAAATCTGTAAGAAAACATAACGTACAAACAAAAAATGACACATTTAAAATAGAATTACATGACAAAACACAGATTGTTGATAGATGAACGTTATATAAACACAATAATAAAGTTTTACTTTTTTTAGATTACATTATGTACAGTGTGTAAATCTAAAAGCTGCTTTAATATTCTACTTTAAAATTAATTTACCTACATATATATATATATAATGCAAGAAAAACATACGTTATTAGCTAAAATATTTTAGCGTTTAAAATATTTCTTTGTCGTTAAATTGTTTACATATAATAGAAAAGTTAACTTTTTTCTTTTTCTAAAGAAATGTTGTATATAAAATGTAATTTAAAAGAAAAATCAAAAATATTTTAAAAAGTAAATCCAGAATCAGGTGTTTCAGAGAGAGTTTAGCAGCTGCAGAGAGTAGAAATCTATTTTCTGAAGCAACTTTTCAGGTTTTCCTGTGGAATCTGGTTCAGGTCTTGTTTGTGACCCCGCTGTCCCGCTAAGCCCGACCGGGCGGGGACCGGTGGGTTTATGGGGACCGCTGAGTCCGGGGTGAGGAAGGGGGTGGATTAGTTCCACTTGGTCGGCCATGACCCCCCCACAGCTCCCCCCGGCCTTTGTCCCGGCTGTCAGCGCCGGCTATGCTCCACCAATCACACACCACCGTCAACAATAGCTGCCATCATTCCCAGAATTCCCTAAGTGGACGCAGAGTTTTCCTCCAAAAGCAGGAATCGCTCCGTTTATTCAGTTGGATTTCATTTACTTCAGTAATGGTTTTTACACTAAAGTATATATATTAAAGAAATTATAAAAAAGCATTTTATCAGAAATATATTGATTCAAGGTGAAACGTTTTGAAACAAATGATGTGAATAATTTTTTGTTTGTGTTTTTAGTTAAATTATTTGGTTTATTTTAGTTTTGCCTGAAATTTTTTGGTACCTACTTCAAATGTTTAGAAGAAAATTATATATATATATGATGTAAGAGCCCAGGAAAATAATTGGAAAGTAGTTGGACTGGTAGTTGCACAATCTTTATTATAATGGTACAAATTCATTTATTATATGTATTTATTTATTATTTTGTATGTTTTTAATGTGACTTGTCCAGCAGTGTTGAAGTCCAACAGATTTTTTTTTAAATTTTACAAAATTATTAGACAATAAGACTGTATTGTATGTATGTTTAGAATGTATCCAGCTAGTAGAACATAGTTTACTTACTATTTTATTATTTTTTTATGAAAGAGACCATCATTTAAAGAAAAATAATACAATTTTGATAGATTAAAAGTAAGCTCTCATTTAAGTTTATGCAATTTAAGACAATGAAAAAAGATATTTAGTTTTACTTTGCATGAATTTATTAATCTGTGATATTTTATTGGTTTATCTTGCAAGAAAAAATGAAAAGTCTATTACTCTGGTGTCTCCATGTTTGTTTTTCCTTAAAATCCTATTTTAATCCAAGAAATAGGTGAAAATTTGGATTGGGTTTTTATTTTAGATGATGATGAAATGCTTTTGGCATCAAAAGACAGTAGGCAGAATCCAGGTAACCTGTGATTCATCCTATTTTCTCTTTCCGCTGACAGGGATTAAAATAAAGCACCAAAACAACATCAAAGCTTCAGATTCTGGTCGTTTTCTGGTTTTATTCCTTGAAGATTTCATAGCCTGATGAAAGAAAACTTAAATTCTTTATTTTTGACATGTACATGTTTGCTTTCTGGGGAGCAGCGTGAGATGAATCAACTAATCTGCTTTTTGAGATCAGTGGTATTCAGGCTTCACGTTTCAAAACCAAACACCTGTGAACCGAGTTTAGTCTCCGCCCACTCAGCAGGTGAAGCTTTTTTTTGTATTAACAGGGGGATAATTAACACTCAGGCTCTAGAAAGGGCAGCCTTGGCCTTTTAAGACCTCCTCCCACATTAATCACTGAACCCCGTTGCCAAGGTCAAAGGTCTCCACATTTTTCTTCTGACACTCATTGAAGTCTTTGTTTGTCCTGATCTGATCCTGGATCAGAACAGATCTGCTTAAATCCAGCCTGATTTTCCACAGATCAAGTATGTTTATCTGTACAGCGTAAAAGGCCAGATTAACAGAATGTTGATTTTCATACCGAGTGAGAAAAAGCCATAAAATCTGATTTTGCATTCAATTTCCACTTCTTTTGTAATGCTAACAACACTGGTTAGCCTCATCATGAGATATTTTTGGTTTGTTAATTTAGTGAACTTAGCTTCCCCTAAATACATTTTTCCAAATACCTTCTTAAGCACTAATTAGGGCTAGACAATAAATCAATAATATATAAGTAGGCAGTATCAATAAATAGTCTGATAGACTATTCAATATACAGAATATTTACTGAACTCCTATCCAGAACCACACAGCATTTTGGGAGATGTAGGCAGAGGAAAAGCTGCTATATTTCTGCTCAACTTCTCACAGCTAGCGCAAAAAGGTTGGAGGCATCAACTAACTTACTCACTCTTTGGTTACCTAGCAACTCATTCATTCTTTGGTTATCTAGCCAGTCACCTGTTGAGTGACTTGCGCAGCACCAGTTTGATGTTTTGCCTCATAACTGCTTGAAAATAAAAGTGATGGGCTTCTTATGCTAATCTACTAATAGCATAGGTAGTGTTTTGTCTAGTGCTTTAGCTTTTTTGCTAAATCTGAAAACTTTAGTGCACTTAACAATTTCCCATAAATTCTATACTGTTAATTTGTTTAAAAAGTTTGTGTGGGACAGCAGAGTTTGATGTGAGTGACTTTTTGGCATAGTATGAAAAAACACTTTTTCTTGATGACATTGATCTCCTCTTCCTGATTTAGTAATGAAACTGATCGGTACAAATACGCCTACCGTTTCTCCCTGAGTAGAAAACAAATTCATTTAGAAAGTTTATTTCTTCTTTCTAGCCTTTTTCCTTCACATATTTGTTGACAAGGTTGTTGTTGCAAAGATCTGCTGTACAAAGATCTTCAGAAATCCACTGTCGGAGCTCTTTGTTAGGAGCAGATCTGTTGATGTTGTATATTTAAATCATACCTGCTGTCAGAAACAAGTAAATTACACCCTGTTCTGCTTCAACACCTTGATATTTTTAAGAATCGTGTGGGGAACAGAGGGGGAGGTGTGCATGAAATGAAAAACTTTAAAACACAAAGCTGAAACCTCTGAAGACGCAGCGAGCGGGAGCGACTTGTTCGGCTTTGATCACTTTTCTGTATCTTCAGCTACAATTCTCCTTGGAAAACCCATTTTTTAAATAATATTTGGCAAACTTTTAGTAGCTCGAGTTTTTTTTTTTTTTTTGATAAAATACAGGCAGGTGGAAAGAAACACACCTGCTATCTTCAGAAGTAGAAACATGTTCGGTATATAGTTAGCATGTAGCGCACAGATGGCAGCAGGTGAGGTGAGACTCTGATGACAAGAGCTTCGGGACGAGCTTGTACTCGCTCCCATCTGCTGCGTGTGGGTTTCTGCGCGCGTGTCCAAGGCTCAACAGTTGCCGATCGCGCACGCAAAAATTTGGGAGCTCGTGTTACCGACAGAAGCAGCTCTGACAGATGTTTCCTGCCATAACGACATGCAGAGACCAGACCAGACACACACACATGCACACATACGTTGATGAAACTGTCCTGAAAAGGAAATTTCTGTGGAATGAAAACTTTGCTTTGGTTGTGATAAATTATTGAATGAGGAGGTGAAGGAAGATGGTCTCTACAGGAGTCGATATAACAGTAAATCCACTCAGAGGTCAGAGCAAGCAATTCTCAGAGAAACGACTAAAAAAAATAAAACCCTCAGGACCACCATCCTTGATTCCACAGGCCTCAGTAATTTGTTAAATATTGAAGCAGAAAAGAATCCAGATGCATTGCTTGTTATCTTATGAACCCTAATAGGTTTTTTATGGACATAAAACAAATAGTTAGCAATTCAATTTGGTGTTCCACAGGGCTTTGTTTTAGGACCATTGTTATTGTGCCACGTTTATAGGTACTGCCAGCAGAGAAAGCCTCTTCTAAGCACAATTTATGCTTCCACAGTTGCATCTGAGGCTATGTTCACACAGCAGATTTTGATGCTCGATTAAATCTTTTCTTTCTGAATTACGACTTTCTCCATGTGGTTGTTCATGTTACTAATTAAATGCAACCAGAATCAGACCTCTTTGTGAAACAGGAAATTATCTGGATGAATTGTGCATTATCTCATGAACCAGGAAAAAGGTTGGATTAGTTATTTTCTTTGACAAAGAGCGAATAGAATGAGCAATTAAATTTGGTGTTCCACAGGGCTTTATTTTGGGGCCACTGTTGTTTCCGCCTTGGTCTGATTCTATCATCTTTCAAGGACATTTCCTTTAGAGCTGGGCTTTTTGCTGTAATCAGTTTTTTTGAGTGTGCAGTTGCTAATGCTATTAATGCGACTTCTTTGTGAACGGTTTACAATCCCAAACGCAGAAGACGAACGTTGACGTCACAGCAGCGCAAATGTTTACGGAAGTATTAATGGACGCCAGGGCGATAGATTGATTTTTATCAATTAATCAAATATTTGGTTTCTCAAAGTTTTATGTTTGAAAAATCTTTTTTTTTTCACCAATGCACTGCTTGGATTTCAGTGATGCCACCGCACCCAGGGCAGCCATGTTGTTTATCAAACATTTTTACAGCTTCTTTTTATTTGGACTTTGATTTCAAGTCAACTCTATCACCAAATATCAGGACCAGGGTACAAATGGTTTTTGTTTTTAATTACAAGAATAAAGTCATAATATTACACAAATACAGTCATACAAGATTTGAGTTTAAATAATAAAAGAAAAAAGTCATATTAGTAGAATAAAGTAGTAGTATTATGACTCCAACACAAAATATCAAAAGAAATGCTGAGTATCTTTTTAAGTTATACTTTGGTATAAGTTTTAGAGATAATATCTAATAGAAGTACTTCATCTTTTAACAAATTAGCAATCAAAGGACTATTGTTAGAACTTCATCTCTAAGTTTTTTCTAATTAATATCCTTTATTGTCTCACAGTGGAGAAATTTGGGTGTAGTAGCATCAAAGTGACAGGCAGTCAAGGAATCTATGTTCAAACACAGATAAAACTATTAAAATATGTCAAAAAGCAAACAAAGTTAGAAAACTATGAGATAAAATACTATGCAGTTATTAGAGACATCAAACTGGCCCATCTAAATGGGATGATATTTAAAAATGTAGTTTTTAGTTATTTCTGCTGAAAGTTGTCATTTGTTTCTCACTCTGCTTGATTTTCAAATCCAACAATTTGTTCCTAATTCCCTAAACTAGTCAGCTTTGAAAATAATGTTTATTTTTAATTTCATGCGATATCCATAACTAAATTTCTTACATATTTAACTGCAGAATCAGCAAAGTGATCTCCAGTTACGGAGACTTGAGGCTCATACTTTTATTTGTACAGAGAAACCAACAGTTTAGAGAAAAAAATAACAAGAGCTTTTTGTTTGTCCCAAAACGTTTCCCAGGTTCTTAATGTTGGAGCTCATTAGCCTTTAATGACTTGGTAATTACCTCATCCTAGTGTTCTGTCCGTGGTCTCGAACCGTGACAAACAATGACTAATTAGGACGTCATTAAAATGAAAAATGATTCCTGTTCTTGTGCAAAAAATCCATCTGCACCTGTGGTGTTTGTAAATGACCTGATTACCAACAGATCTGCATGTGACTTTGCACTAATTTGGTGATTAAAACAAGAAAAAAACTGGAGGATGTGTGTTTGGGGTTTACGCAACTTTGAAAATCTGGTACTTATTGTACCAATGATGCAAAGTTATTTTGTTATTCATTAACCCAAAGCACCTTATTTTAATTTACACAACTTTACTGAGGAGTCATCTTTAATTTGCCCATTTTTTTTTATTTTTATTCAAAGAAAATATTTAAGATTCTTCTACATTTAAATTATGTTCTGAAACATTTTTATTTTTATTTGTTTTGGTGACCTACTGTTATTCTGTCACTGTGTGTGTGTGTGTCTGTGTGTTTGTCTCTGATGATTTCATCTGTTGCCTCTTAACGAGGTCATGAGCGATGCAGATTGACTTGATTGGTTGATTTGTTTAATGAGCGAAAAACAAGACACTAATTACTGTCATGTTTGTGTGCGGCTGTCATGGGAGGACACACGTTTCTGTTTCACTTTATGAGGCTTTGGAGATTTGTGGTTCTTGTATGTAAGAACATCTTTGTGTCTCTAAACGGTTCATGTGTATCCATCTAAAAACAGAAGCTGTTGTCATTCAATAAAATGTTGGGAAAAATCTAATTTCTTTAACACAAAATAACTAGTTTTTGATTTACTTAATTGCAGGGTCTGGCACAAATTAATTTAATTTTGATCAAAAACTATACATTGACTTTTCAATTGCGGAATCATTTTTGCTGCTAAATTATTGAACTAAAAGCTCAACAACAAAGATATTTATCATTTTTAATTTGCTATTTAGGTCTTTCAACCATCAGATTATAAGTAAGGTGTTATTCTACCATATAGTCTCATTCATTTAACTTCTTTGTTTATTGATCATCATGCAAACAGTTTTTTTGTGTTTCATAAAAAAGAGGTGTTTGATTATTGTAAATCAAAACATACCAATGGCACCAATGTTCCCCCTAAGCTGCGCGCTTGCGCAATCGCGCACTGCTCGCACATTCTCAGCGCACAATAAAATCTATGCAGCGCATAAAATAAAATCCAACGTAAACTATACATTGAGCTCTGACATATATTTTGACTATGGACCAATGACATAACGATCTAACTCAGTGAGTCACGGGTGTCCAGCCAATGATACGATACGGTTCACTTGCGTTACGCAGCCAATCATCGCA
>CAEGAE010077780.1:0-16513 GCA_903067095.1 Girardinus metallicus
ACTCACACCTAGGGACAATTTGGAGAGGCCAATTAACCTGACAGTCATGTTTTTGGACTGTGGGAGGAAGCCGGAGAACAGAGAGAACATGCAAACTCCGTGCAGAAAGACCCCGGGCTGGGAATCGAACCCAGAACCTTCTTGCTGCAAGGCAACAGCTCTACCAACTGCGCCACTGTGCAGCCCCAGCTGCAAAAATTTTTTATATTTGAGTTTATTTAAATGTGTTTTTTTGTAACATAGACCTTGCTTTAGAGCACACTCCATTATTTTCTGTGTAGTATTGAAGTTTGAGACACTCCACACGAACAAGAATATGTTCAGACAAGTCATCACCAGACTACCTAAGAATGCTGTAAGCAGCTGTCCAGTATGGTGGTGGCACAATCATGCTGTGGGACTGCTGCGTTTAGCTGAGTGTTCCAGCAGGACACTGATGACAAACGCATCAAAACTAGCTGTGGAATGAATGAAGAAGGCCAACAATGAAGCTTTGGAAACGCCTCTGACCTCGGTCCAAACTCTAAACCCGTTCTGACAACTGCAACTATGGGAACCACCATACACGATGGTTGGAATGATAAAGGGAAAGTTGAAATGCATAATTTAAAGCTGTCATCAGTACTGCAATGATGCACTGATTGCCTGCCTGCACGTAACGGCTTCTGCTTGCAAAATATGCTTGGGAAAAGATACGGCAGTCATCTTGCAACTTCTCATTTAGTTTCCAAATATTAAATAACGGCTGAAATGAGTAATAATTTGGATTTAATGAAGTAAGATTTTTATGAACTCCCATTGGGTCAAAGGTGCACATTAATCAGGTGTCTGACAGCAGCATGACTCAGCCAATTAGACTCCAGCTACGGACGTATCCACACTCATTTCACGGCCACACGTCTGTCCGACTCAATTTTACACACTCGCTGCGTTTCAGAAATAGGTCCCAGCCCATCCTAGCGGACAGGAATAGAAATCAGGTGCAACAAAGGGGCAATATTCGGCTAATCATGCCCGGATCGTTTAGCTCAGAAACAACGTTGCGCCTCGATTGGGGTGAACAGCTCGCAACGTGCGACTTCCACCTCTAGCGTCGGTGCTCTACTGTGCCGTACTGAATCATCGTACACCGCTGCGGTTGTAAGCGAGCGAGTGGGGTTTCATTGCAAGGAGCTGACAGATGTGTCGCGTTATAAGGCGTGACACGGCTGGAGCCAACGGCGCTGCCCCACCGAGCCCTCGCAGCTGTTGTCGAGACGAGACTTGGCTCCTCTCTTTCAGGAGGCAACGCGTCGGCCTCGGGGCGGACCTGTCTGACATCTCGGCTGTCAGAGCCCTGCCGGAGCTCTCTCTGTGCTGTACTGTAGGTCTGGCGCGCTGATGGGCGGGTGAGAGAGAGGGGGTTATTCCCCAGCAGGAAACACACATCAGTCGGCCGTGTTAAAGCGGTTCAGATGAAACCAGGCAGTACAGATACACGAGATTCCACCGCAACCAAAAAAAATCCCTCTAGGTGTGTTTACGATTCAAGCGGTCAAGAATGAACTAGCTGCACGTACAGTAATGCGGTCCGAGGTCATTCGAAGAGTAAACAACTTACTCTGTCTATTCCGAAGGGACGTAATTTGAAGTCGCAGTGCCAGAGTGTTTCCCGCATTGAATATCTGCGACGAAAATAAACAATTGTTGTCATCCCGAGCTGGTTTTCAGTCTGTGGGGTACAGCTCAGCGAAAGCCCGCATGTCAACATAATCTATGGGGCCGCGCTATAATAACATGTTTTCGAACCGCTTTTAACCAAAGCAGTTCTTAAAGCAGCGATATAAATATCTTCCAGCGCTTCCCTGGTTTCCATGTCATGTCAGCGGAAAGTGGCGGCTCTCACAGTGAAATCTCTTTGTCTTTGTTCAGGTTTGCATCTTCATCGGAGAGACGCTGCTTTTCGTGAACTGGGCTTTAACGGCAGACATTTTAATGGTAAGTGCAACGATTCTTTGAGTGGAGCAACTGACAACTGAGCCATAAAGGCTGAACTCTGACCTTAATAGGGTGAGATACAAAAGCATTCATACCCTCTGATTTCTTTCTTTTTACATTCAGTCCTACTGAGCCACAAACTGAAATGTATTCTGTTCGGGTTTTATTCAGCCAACAAGAAGCCGCTCTTAACTTAAAGTGGAAGGAAAAAACATGTGAATGGATGCGTTTGATTTAACTTTTTGGCTTAATTTGACTAAATTTAGCTTTCACCCAACACTCCGTCGTCACAGTGAGACACGGTGATGGCAGCATTATGATTCTTGCTTTTCTTCGGCGGGGAGGCTGGTTAAAATTTATGGGAGTAGCTAAATGCAGCACATTGCTGGAAGAAAAACTGACCCTTTCAGAGCTTTATTAGTGATAAAGTCTGAAAACTATTATCGTTATCCTTTTATCTTTTTAGTCATGTAGTGTTTTTCATTTGTCATTGTCCTAAAATCCCAATTAAATTCATTAAAGTTTCATTCCGGCGGCGGCGTAAAAAAAAATTCCGGAAAATCATTTGGTGTGAATTATTTAACGACAATTGTACGTGTTTGGGTTTATAAATTAAAAAAAATAATAATAAGAGTTTCAGTAAGCCAAACAAATTCTTTGTTTTTAATTAGTTTGCCGTCTGCATTGAGTATGCAGGTAAACAGGCCGTTTCTGACAGCCTGAACCCACCAGGTGGTGTGACCTCCTTCATCACCTTGACCTCATTTCCCTCTTCCCGTCTCTCTGCAGTTTGTTGTTATTCCCACACGGAGAGCTACAGCAGTCGCCTTTCAGAGCTTCACCTCTCATCTCCTGGGTGACGCAGGAAGTCCATATCTGATAGGCAAGGTAAGACCCTCGCCCATCCTCCTTCTCCCCAAGCTTAAAACACACACCATGCGACAGATATGGAGCGCGCCGCCTCAGCACATAAACGAGCACATTTAGACACCAGCTCAGCTCTGGCTTTAACTAGGCCAACGCAAAGTGTTCCACAGGAGGGGCTTTTAGCGCAGGTCCCAGGAGAACCGGTGAACAGGATTGTGATTTTTGACGCTGCTCTCCAGGCAATCAGTGGTATTCTCTAGCAAGTCTCACAGCTCCCCGGAGACGCCAGAGTTGCCGTATTTGATTGGTCACCAGATGAGAGAGTAGTCCTTACCGGGCCTCTCAAGGTCACCGTCAGCCCGTTTCCCCCGCCCCAACCTAACGCTCCCCACCTTTCAGACCGAGCGCGTACCCCCCCTTTCCCCCCAAAGGAATAGCATTCAGGAAGCCGGAGTGAAAGTGCTGCTCGGCGTTCAATGGAGTGTGAAAGGGGATTCGCATCAGACTGTCAAAACACATTCGTCTTATTTTATAGTGAGAATGAACATTTCTAAAGTTAAATAGCAACTCCACTGAGCCCCTCTTCCCCTGCATTCTGTATGCGGTGCTGGAATGATAATAAAGGCAGGAAGAAGTGTATTCTCCTGCACGCCGCATCATGTGTCACACTCTATCCACGCATTTGACGTTTTAAATCGGCATTTTTTTTGTTGTTTTTT
Organism: Girardinus metallicus; assembly: GCA_903067095.1. Classification (NCBI taxonomy): domain Eukaryota; kingdom Metazoa; phylum Chordata; class Actinopteri; order Cyprinodontiformes; family Poeciliidae; genus Girardinus; species Girardinus metallicus. The sequence goes on from CAEGAE010077780.1 coordinate 3,564, forward strand.
GTGCGTGTGAGGCCGTAAATTGTATCAAGAGAATAGAGCGCTTTGTGGTTATGTGTTTTATCACTCAGAGGCTGGCTCGCAGTCTGAGCTCCATCAACAAAAGCGGCGGATGTCTTTGATTAAGAGAATCAGACTGATTCAGGATCCTGTGTCAGGACCTGACAGGCTGGCGACAGGCGCAGCTGTCTGCTGAGCTGCTGCTGTTCCTGTTCCTTCTCGCCTGAATGAAAATCTGAATCTAGCGTCAGAGGCAGGTGGAAGGAGAGAGAGCAAGGAGCGCTTCTCAAAAGAGGGATCAGATGCAGCGTAACTGTATTGTTTCTGCACTTGCTGCTTACAGAGGAGTTTACTTTGGTTTGATCTTAACTTCCTCTCTCTGCCATGTTTCAAACTGAGTGTAAAGAAAAAAGAAAACAATGTAAAAGTAAAGAGAAACATTTTATTTGGCATCATAATTCTCAACTTTCTCAAACTGAAGTATTTTCACTCTTTTTTTTTTTTTTTTTTTTTTTTTTTAAGCTTTCAAAAGTTACCCACAGAAAGTGAAGGTGACATTTTTTGTCATTTTCCACTCAATTAAACTGAGTCGCCCAGAATATTCCGAGGTAAAATATCCTGAGGTAAAAGCAAGACTTTCAGCTCCAGTTTATGCATTATGTTACCTAATGGAATTTGTGCTGATGGGAAAGAGAGAGTACGCCAATGTGCTAATATACAATGCCTTACAAAAGCATTCAGACCCCTTAACACATATAAGCATAACCATTAGAACCACTGTATATAAAGTATGTGGCTACAGACGAGGAAATTTCCATCAACAAAACTCAGAAAGTTCGACATCATTTTCACGAATTTGTAAGAAAAAAATATTGATATTCTCTGATGTCAAAAGGTTTTTAAGAAAAGGAAATAATACATTTCCATGATTAAAGGCATACATTTACAATATTAAAACTAGGATATTCTCTGACATTGAAAAGTCAGATATTTGTAGAAAAGAAATCTGACATTTTAAAGGTTTTCTGACATTTTAAAGATCAGAGAATATGCATGTTCTTTACTCTCAAATACGTAAAATAAATCCATAAATCTGAGTTGTTTTGGCAGAAATTCACTCCTCCGTGGCCACATTAATTTCTGACACTTTGTGGGACAGATTGGATGAGGAGCATTTCACAGCACCAATTTTCACTTCTTGCCACAGATTCCAAATGAAATTCAGTCTGTACTTTGACTAGGACACGGCAACAAATAAAAATCTTTTGATCTCAACCGTTCCACTATAGTTCAAACTCTATGTTTAGGTCTATTATTCACCGGGAAGGTGAACCCAACCCATTCTGCAGTCTTTTACGATCTCTCGGTTTTGTTCTGGGATATTTGGTATTTAGTTCCATCCAACATCCCAACAATACCGACTCGCCTCCTAAACTGATGCAAAGTGTTAGTTTTACACCACATACACAGTTTTGTATGTGTCCCAAAAGTCCACTAATTAGGTGACTTATGAAGACAGAGGGGCCTGAATTCATGCTAATCTTTTCAGATTTGTATTTGAAAAAATGAAAACCAGGCATCCGTTTCCTTTCACTTCACAGTCACGCACTAATTTGTGTTGATCCATCATATTAAATACCCCAAAAATACATTATTTGTTGTTGTAACCTAACAACATAAAGAAAAGTTTGAACAAAATGAAGACTTAGGCAAAGCACAATTTAATAGCACTCTTATTACTGACGTCCACTTTTTCCATGAGTCACATTAATGCCACCCTGGATTACTCCCACATTGCCCCACGGTTCTTCAGTCCCCCCGGCTCCACTCCACGCCACAGTTCTCTCCTGATGAGTGACATTCTGAACGCCCGGAGGTTTCTCGCTTCCTCCGCAAAAGCCCGAGTGACGATGCTCGGAACGCTCGGAGTGCGTCAGTGTCCTCAGCTGAGGTTTAGCACACGAGCGTGATGGACCAGTCGTGACGCACACCAAGTGGGGGCAGATATGCAGTCGCCCATGCACATTGGCTGGGGCGACTGTGAATTGGCAAAAAGAGATGGAATAGCAGGAAAAAGCAAGTGGTTATCGCCAAGCAACCACAGAAGAAAGATAGGGAATGACTCGGTTATTTTGGTTCACACTGAGGTTATGGGCTTGAGCACCAAGCAGACCTGAAGGCGAAGCATTGAGGTCAACAAACCAGATCCGGTGCGACAAAGCTGCTTTTTAGCGGTCACGCCTCAGCAAAATTACCACCTGTTTTGAAAAGCTGCTTTAGAATATTTGAAATTCCCAGAAATTTGAGCCAAGACTCATTTTCATCAGAGCGTATCAGACTGATGTCACTCAAGAATCCTCCTGATAAACACAGCCCAAACTCCTCCTCTACCAGTAGAGAAGGACCGTACCACGTAGTTGGTAGCAAAGGAATGCCAGAAACAATCTCTCCATAATCATCCAAGAAATGCCTTCTGGCAGGATAATTAGACCGGCAGCAGTTCTCTGCTTATTTTTAGCTTTGCTGCTCTGTGCAAGTTGCAGAGAATTTAGTGTTCTTGATGAAATGGGCCCTGCACTGGCCACATACATACGCACACACGCACACACACACTGCTGCCACCTGGGGTTTTAATGGTTCTTTCCCAATGCACGTACTCCCCTCGCACAGGTTCACCTCCTTCAGTGTTCTCCTCCAGCTTTTTTTCTGCAGTGAATGTCAGTCTGCAGAAGCTAAAATGAAATCAGTGTGGCAGAGCCACTGCGACACTTTGACTCACTCACTAGCAGAGTCCTGCTGTTCGCCTCCCACCGACCCCTCCACACACAGCTAGCTCAGCGTTGCCATTAGTAGCCTCCGTCGCCACGTGCTTGTCTTATGGGTGATAAAGGGAGATATAACACCCACTTTTCTTCAGCTGTTGTTTCCCTCAGCATAACACATGACACACTGAATTCTAAGATGAGCTGTTAGCTGTCAAACCCTGCCTTGAATTGGAGAAAAAAAGTGCATGCAGACATATGAAAACCAACACTGCGTAGTGTACCGTAGAAGGTTTGAGTATTTGCATTACGATTAGATGTCGATTAATGATTTATTAGACGTTTAGACTTTCTTTTATTGTTGTAGTCTGGCCTCCAACCAGAAGAGGGCACCGCTGGTCATCCTTAAAGGGAGCCGGCTAAATATACAGGAATAAAAATGGCGGCGCCTCACCAGAACGAGAAAGAGAGACGGTGTCCGTTGTGGGATGCGTAATGAACGTCTGTGAGAGCTTCTGTTTTGAAATATAAACACTTGACAAGCTCCTTAAGTTTTACCTTAATATTGCTTATTCAGCCGTGCTGCATGGCGGAGCGGTGTAAACTTCTCAACCAAAAATTACTCGTGTGCTACGAGGGTGAGGATGTGATGACAGAAAAGTCTGGGATTAAGTATTGCAAAATATGTTTTTCGATTCAGCAACACAAGATGTTCAGGCTGTTTTGTTATATTTCAGAAATATGTCCAAGTTTAATAATTTAAGAAAACCGCAGTTGACACACAAAATTGTTAAAATATTATGATGTACTATTTATTTTATTTTTTTTAATTCGCAGCCCTTCGTCTTATAGAAAGACGGTCGACCCTCTTGAAACAAGATAATCAGTTTTAAGGAAATGGTTATTAATTAATCATTAGATGATTGATAAGATCGATCAACTTTAGGTTGACTCATTAATCCCTTACATCCCTACTTGGTGACTAGCTTTTATTTTTATTTTTTAAAATGTTTTCTATTTTTTCTTTGTGTCTGGCTGCAGATCTCTGATAAGCTACAGGAGAGATTCGCTTCATCTGAACTATGGAAGTTCCTCAGTTTGGGCTATGCCCTCATGCTGTGTCCCTTCATCATTGTCGTGGGGGGCATGTTTTTCCTGGCCACGGCGCTGTATTTCCTGGACGACAGGGAAAAGGCCGAAAAGTAAGTTGCATTGTTAAAACAGCTGATTACTTCATCTATTATTCAGCAGCCCATTCTTTAAATATTTAGCACTTGCTTGGGTTGTTTGTCAATGACTTTCTGACTAAGAGCTACAAGACGGCCAGAGAAATTTGGTGGATGAAGGAATATATAGGTTTTAGGGTGTTTTTATTTCCTTTCTTTTGGGGTTTGATGGTAACTTTTATGTTGTTACTGAAGTTTGACATGCTGCTCAAACATAATAGCCAAAGACCCGCAATATCTGGGCCAACAGAAAACCCCAGTTAGCTGAAACTCCCCCAAAGTCTGTTACACTCACCAGTTTGTTCAACTACTTCCCCTCTCATTCACATACTCATCTTTTCCTTTTTTACAAGCACCAAAGACATGAATCAGTTGGAACAAAAGCTGGTCGTGACCTTAAGTCTAAAACAAGTCTGTATTTTTTTTTTTATATGGCGAGACAAAACTTCTTGTTTCTTTTTTATCATATTGGCTTACTTCCCTATTGCCAGTGCTTACAGAAATGACTTCCTTCCTGTGGAAGATGCAGAACATTTTTAGACAGGATGGCGATGTGATGTCTGACGTCCGTCCACAGACACCTTGTCTACGCCCCTTAGGAGGGCATTATTCTTTCTCACGCCTAAAATTATGGGGAAGACATTTTATGCACAGGCAGTCAAGAAGTAGAAAAGAAAATCCCATCATTTATAAAAAGTTTTCAAATTTGCAGAAGAGATTTGAGGACTGGTCAAAATCTTCAACTCTCAGATAGGCTGTGACTTCTTCCTCTTGCACTAAAAAGGTGTCGGCGTAGACGCACGCCCACGGCTGCCACAGCTGAGACTTGTTGCGGTTTCTGTTTGGCCTCTTCCATCCATCCATCCATCCATTTTCTTCCGCGGGGTCGGGTCGCGGGGGTAGCAACTTAAGAAGGGAGGCCCAGACTTCCCTCTCCCCAGCCACTTCTTTCAGTTCCCCCGGGGGAATCCAAGGCGTTCTTTCGGTCATGACCCGAAGTTCATGACCATAGATGAGGGTAGGAACGTAGATCGACTGGTAAATGGAGAGCTTCGCTTTTTGGCTCAGCTCTCTCTTCGCCACGACGGACCGGTACAGCGTCCGCTTCACGGCAGATGCTGCGCCAATCCGCCTGTCGATCTCCCGCTCCCTTCTTCCCTCATTCATGAACAAGATGCCGAGATACTTAAACTCCTCCACTTGGGGCAGAACACCCCACGCCCCCGTCCGACCCAGAAAAGACACTCTACACTCTTCCAGGAACGAAGAAAAAAAGGGGATGAAAAAAGCAGAATATTAACTAAAAGAGGACACTCACTCCTGAAACTGTGCATGTAATAGATATTAGCCCGTAGTCCAAGAAGTTGTTCAAACTAAAACCGCACTATCAGACGCTGCGGGCAGACTCCAGCTAATCACAACCCGATGACTTTCACCCAACACCATGGAGGACAAGGCCACACTTTCTGATGAATAGTTCACAAGTAAAAAAAACAACTACAGAGACTCACATTCAGTCTTTGTTAGTAGAAACCTCTTTGTTCATGTTTGGATGCTAGCTGTGTATTTAATTGTTTTGCAGATTTTTAAGTTTCAAAAATAAGTGCATATGATTTTTGATCAATTTAAAATTACTCTTTTTTTTTTAGGTTGCTAAAACAAAAATAATTATAAGAATTACTTTGGGCTGCCAGGTTGGAAAGAGTGTCACTTAATTGTAGAGTTTTATAAAGCATGCAGGTGGAACGTAGTGGACATCAGGTAAGAAACTATTTTAAAAAAGCCCAGTATTTTCCCCTAAAGTAGTTGTTTTTAGCCATTTTTGATGCATTACTTTTGAAGTGTACAGACTTGTTTGTCTGGACTCTATTCTACTCCTAAGTCCTGCTTACAAATGTACTCTGAAAAAAGTTTTTTTCTCTATCAAGGGAACTGCAAACACTAAAGATTGATTGGCAGGGACAGCCTATTGTATCTCTGAGTAAGTAGAAATCTTTCTGAAGAGAAGAAAGAGATAAAATCGGTTTGAAATGTTCAATCACTCAGTGTCATTTTCACAGTGTAGGGAGAAGGACAACTTAAGAGGGTGAAAAATACATTAGGAACACCACAGTAATTTTTGGTGAACTTTAGCTTTAGCAGGCTTGAGCTTGAATTGCAATTCTTTGTTGTTTACTTCGACCAGTGTAGCCAGGTGTGCAGTACAGGGGGGAAAAGTTAGGACAATTCCAAGGGCAGCTGATCGACAGAGGGCCCTAACACAAAAAAAAACAAAACAAAGAATTTCTTATAGAAATGTGAAAAAAATGGGGAGACCTTGTAAATTACAAAATTAATCATATAGTGTTTTTAAAATTGTCTTTAAAAACAGGGGTAAAAATCAAATGTTGCCACTCCCAGACCCAAAAGCACATATCCATATTTGCCCTGAACACCACACTGGATCAGCATGAAATGGTTCGTTCCTGCTTGACGGTGATGGTGTTCAGCAGCAGTCGGTAGCAGACCAGAACTACTGGTAGTTACTATACTGCTAAGAAAAATTATAAAGTCAACGTTTCAAAAAGAAATGGAGAAAAAGACAAGAGTGTCAATTTATAGTCCAGTTTTTCTCCAAGAGAGGTGGGCAGAGTGTGTGAGATTGTCAACCATTTAGCATAGTTAGCTTAGCTACAGACTGTTTGCCTCCATGTCACTAGCATGTAATGAATGAAGGAAAGGATTCAACAACATATTCATATATTTAACTTGTCCCTGTACCTTTTACCACACTTAGCAACAGATGAGTCAGTCAGCAGCAGCTCTAGCCCAGATAGCAGCATAACCCCTCCCCCCTGTCCCAGTGAGAAAGGTGAGCAACACTGTGTTCAAACTACCTGATTTTTCCTGTCTCTCTTCTCTTTTTACAATTAAAATTTGGCAGTTACAATAAATGGTAAGGGTAGCTCTCAAGTATTTGCATATTTTAACTATTCCCAGAGAATCCACTGAGTTCACCGTACAGAACTGTAATGTCCAAGTGGAAAAGTTTTTGACCGCTAAAGCTAGTAATATCCTTCCTAAACTTGGTAAACCAACAGTTCTTTTAACCCAACGCCACATTCATACTGATGGCAATAATAATATAACATTGACATTTTAGTTATGATACTTTCTTTGACATTTATTTGTGATTTTGATACATATTACACTTACAGTAGCTGGACAAGCTAATAGTGTACCTTAGTCAGGCTATCTGCTACAGCAGTCTGCAGTCAGCTTCCTAACAGACACAAGACTCAGCTGTTGAACTTCAGATTTAAATCAGTTATCATGTAGTACTCGTAGGTGTCTCTCCTTTAATTTTCACCCACATTACTGTTGAGTTTTTTTGACTCCAAATCTTCTATGCTTCATAAAGAATATGAACTTCCCAATGAAGGAAAAAAAGAACAGAAGCAGAGAAGCAGTTTTATTTTTCATAAGTTGCAAACAGCCCAGCGGGGAGCAAGCAAAATGACACAGATGGTTGTTCCATGTTACTGGTGGTGGTGTTTATATATTCCATTCATGCCATAAACCCTACAATTTATAAATTCCCCACAACTCTACAGAGTGCTACTCATTTCCCCCCACCCTCCTCTGAATGTGTCCTCAGAAACTCTGTGCTATTAATAAAAAAAGACACGGAGCCGAACGAGTAACTCACTGGAGCGTGTGTGCCTATTTCCAGCCTTCAAGAGTGCTTTATTATTCCTAGCGTCTTAGCTTTTTTTAGCGGCTGGGTTTCCATTAATAGCGCAGTGCAGTGCGTACCCGCGCGTTCATGCCGTTCACAGTTCTGCCTGGTGATGTGCCGGAGCAGAACTGTCTCATCCAGATTCAGTGTGTGCATCACAGCTGAAGTGTGACTAAACAAACGGAGAAGGACTTTCTCTGTATGAGATGATTAAAATTTAGGGGAAATGAACCATGGATATGCAAAAAAAATTATGAAACTTTCTTACTTTAATCATTGCTTAAACATTTTTTTCTTTTCAGGCTGCAGAGTCTGATGCAGCAGACGCCACCTTCTTCAGTCCAGGTATGACCAGGTAATTCGCCATCTGTTCCAAAAGCCACTTAAGAACTTTAGTGCTTTTCACGTCAGCACTTTGTCGTGCAGTTTGAGAGGCTAATAACACTAAGACAACCCTTGAAAATTAGCATGTAGAGAGCCCTCTGCTCATTGCCTGAGTAGACTCTCACCTGAAGCGGAACGTCTCGTGATAAACACGACAAGGCGAGAACGATTGCTCCATGAACCGTTTTCACAACGCGTTGTACTCAAGAAGGTTCAGAGAGCTGACCAGCGTCTTATCATGACCTGAGCTGCTTTTCCTACTTCCTGCCATTATCAGGCCCACACACACACACACACACAGATACAAGCGCTGGACTTATTAACCCAGACGAAAACACAATAATTGGCAGCACACCAGCTACATCTGTATACAATGGTGGAGCTACTGTAGCAGACACTGAATAATAACAAGGATAAACTTTGACTCCCTGATAAGGTGGACAAGGAATCTGTTGTGACTTATTTGTTAAGGTTATCACGCTCAGAGCAAATGTCAAGGCGTTGCTGCTTTCTTTACCAATCTGTCAAAGTTTTTTCTGTTGTTGAAATACTGTAAAAACACACACAAGAGCAAAGAAACAGGTAGGCCATGTGTGCTCTTTAGGGTTTGTGCCCATTAACTTTTAGTAGCGCTCTGTTTAGATAAAGAGGTTTGGCAAATGTTGGTTTGCAAAGTCAGATGACTAATATGTGAATAAAAACATAAAGAAGGAACCACTTTAAACCCTCTGACAGCATGTCCTTATTTTTTACATGATAAATGAAGCCAACTGATAAAAAAAAAAAAACTAAAAAAAAAAAACTGGGGAGCTTACTGGGAAACTGGCAGGATGGGCAGAGTTCAGATGAGGAAAGCAGAGTGATCATTTGCCAACATTGCATCTTCCTGTAAAGTTCGAGAGAAAGAGCCAACCAAGTGGAAAAACTTTGAGGAGGTGCGAGTTCACGTAGATTATGACCTCAGGATCTTGCTAACTTGAAGAATGATTTCAGTTGTGAAATATGCCTCCCACTTCCAGATAACAGTTAGATGTTTTTCTTTTGCTTTGGTTTCTTTATGGGGATTTTTTATAAAACAACACCATTTCAAAATTAACACAACAATTTAAGCGTTGTTCAAAACGCAATAAAGCAAAATGTTATTATACAAGATGTTTCAGCAATCGACGCGATAAACACATTTGGTGTTTGCATCTTTATAGACAAAAAGTAAATGTTGCTAATTTTGCAAAAAACAATAGGAGTGATTTTTCACAGCTCTTTAGGTGATTTGGGATTCAATTTACAGAAAATCTAAACATCTTGCAGTAGGCTTGAGAAACCAATAGGAGTTTGCTAAACTATTCACAGACTTTAAACTTTTTCAGATTTTGACACATAACAACTAACTTTGTTATGCACAATCATAATGTGGAAGATAAACAGTTTTTACATTGATGTACTCCATTTAGTCTGTAAAGCTTAGCTTTTATATAAGAGTTGCTAACATGCAGTAGCATGTTAGCAACTCTCAAATTTAGACTTTCATAAAAACAGAAATAGTAAAAAATCTATACTTTTGTCCTTTACTTCAATGGGCGTCATTAGCGTTGACAGATGGATTTTGGCAGGCGAAAGCTAATGACAGGTGACATGAAAGGTTGGCACACATATCATGTTCCAGAGGCCGGCACCGAGTTTCTCGTCACACACACACACATGTTTGCATGGCTATCTTTGTGGGGACTTTCCATTGACTTCCATTCATTTCTACAGCCTAAACCTTACCCTTATCCTTACCCTAACCCTAACCATTACATACCTAACCCTAACCAAAACTTAATTCACACCTTAGTCCTATATCTAACCCCTGACTCAAAAACAGCATTGCTCCTTATGGGGACCAGGGTTCGGTCCCCACAACGAGCAATTGGTCCCCACAACGTAGTATGCGTCAGGAAAATGGTCCCCACATGGTATGACAAACAAATGCACACACACACACACAGCCAGAGCATGTGTTTCCCACTGTCAAAAGTTGCTAATTATAGAAATCTCTGATCGTTGCATTGCTATCCCAGGTCAGAGCTGAACTCTTTTCTGTCCCAGGGAAGAATCACAAAGACATTCTTCGGCAACTGATTTTCAGCTAATTTTGTCTTCAAATGCAAAAAAGAAAATTCTGTACATCCATTCTTCACTGACGGCGCAGGCTGTTTAGGGTGCGACGCACTTTGAAAGTTCAAGGAGAAGATCCAACAACTCCAGCATTTATCTCTGACAAGATGTCGAAGGGAATCAAAGCATATTCGCAGAGGAGGGGGAAAAAAAGACATCTCGTCTAAATAAATGAGGATGAAGAGAAACAGTAATCGCTTAAGCCGTTATACATCGCAGGCTATTAATCACCAGCAACGCAAACCCCCGGCGCAGATCGGATACACTGAGATCCAATTAACTCCCTCTGCTGCCTCTTCTGACCGCATCCGCCCTCCCTCTCATCCCGCCGTCCTCCAGGACGTCAGGATTAACGCGAGGGCATCCCCGAGCTTGGCGCTGTCAAAACATCGGCAGGAGATCTGACAACGGAGCTTCACACTCGTATATTCAGTAACCGCGATCCCATATTAGCCCCATGAGGGGGGGAAGAAAAAAAAATCACATCACAGGGCAAAACTTTTACCATTAGAAGTGTTTGTACAGCTGCAGGCGCATACTTTCCTGCTTTGCACTCTTATCATTTAACAAAAGCTCCAAGTCCTCTGTCAGCACTGCCACAGACCACACACACGCCTACTCAGACACACACGCCTACTCAGACACACACGCCTACTCAGTCACACACGCTTACTCACCCCCACACACATACAAAGTGCAAAGCTGGTCGCAAAAAGGAATCTTGGATTTAAGATCATTTCGCTTTCTCAATGTGATGAGCGCGCCTTTCATTCTCTCTGTCCGTTCGTCCTGCCACGATTTGGATCCTCTCGGCCATAAAAGCAACATTTTGCTTTGATTAGACTTTGTAGGTCTGCCAGGCCAATCAACTTTCCCTCCCCTTCTCCCATTAGCTCACGAAGCCAACATTTCCCCGGCGTATTCACGGCGGAGCTATTAGCGGGATGGCCGCTTTTCACACAAATCAAAGCGCCGTTCATGGCTCTAATTGTCTCAACATCACTCTGGCAGTTTTAGAGCCTCGCTCCCAAACGAAACGACCATCGCTGAGGCTATTAACGACGGAAAATCTTCCGTCCCAAAACAGATTGGCTCTGCTTACGCTCGACCAAAACATATTGTTTACTTTTGTATATCCAGTAATTCCTCAGTTGAGGCTAATTAACGAGAGAATTAATGAGAGTCGAGGTTTATGTGTGTTGCACACAGGGCCAGACTGGGACTCGTTTTAATATGTCGATTAGCTCGTTAATCGATAACCTCCATCCCTAGTTGCTGTGGTTTAATGCTCGGGCTGTTCATGTTTTCGAGTTGGTATGCTGAGTGCAGGAGTATATTTAGGCCACAGTCTGGTCACAGTGTGCAGGCACTTTCAGGAAAGTCCGACCAGATGGCCCAAGAACTGTTGACCTCGGCATTAATTACACAAGTGTGTCCTGCGGCGAGGCCCGACTTGAAGAGCTCACACGCTTCTCCTGTCTCTCTCCTCCCCCAGGTGATCAGCAGACGAGGACCTATCTGCACAGACGTTTAGAGGACGCCAAAATAAAGAGTGCCCACCGTCCTTTTTTTATTTTTTATTTTGTCATCACCGTTAGAATCCTCCTGCTCCTCACGGGCTCCCTGCTGCTCTCGTTTGGTTTTCGACTTGAAACTGGAAAACGAGGGGAGCGTCTTGCTCCGACTCAGTCCTCCCCGGGTGGGGAGTGGGGGTCGCTCGGCAGTAGCTTTTTCGTCCCAAGTCTGCGAGGATCCACGACTCTTCAGGATCCACGTCGACACAACTCTTCTGACTTTTTGATGCCATACTACTGAATGCTGACCATGGACCTGCCCTGTCTACCTGCCTGCCCGCCCAACAGCGCGTCTCTTATTTGTCTGTCTGCATCGAACCATCGGCTGTTAGTCTGCACCAAGTGCCATAGCCTCATTTACATTCCTATAAACTTTGCACTGACCACCGACACACCCTCACGACCTCCTCTCTGACTGCGTTTACATGCACACAACACCTTTTCCCCACACAAAATCCAAATTTTCCACTAGTTATTCCGACCATGTCGTCCTGTCCGCATCGATCGCAGTATTAACATCACAGTTTACGTCGTAATCGCAGTGTTCTGCTAACTGATTACATTGTGCATGCAAACAAAGCAGTCAGCCAAGAGCCAAAAAAGTGTTACTGTTTGAAGGTCAGTAAATCAGCCTTAAGAACAGGAGCTTTTTCCCCCCACCTGCACACGTTTCCTTTGACCTCTCATACATGTTTTCCTTTGAGCTTTTAGCACTTAAGATGAGTTTAGACGGTGCCAGAGAATGTGACAGATGTGAGAAATTTCTGCGCATTATTACTTTCTTTTCTTTTTTTGTTTGTGTGTGTACGTGTAATGTTGAAGTTTAATACTGGAGGTCGCTGCCAATGATTGTTTCAGAAGGATCATGATGCTGTTTGCGTGATCTGAAGCGAACACTGGATTTTTGTTTTGTTTTTGCTATTTATTATATACATGCTTACATATGCTTTTCCCAAAAGAGAAATAGAATGCTACTCGTTGGACTTGGAAAAAAAAATATATATATATATATATATATATATATATATATATATGAGGAGAAATAGAAAAAATAAAAAAAAAAATTTTTTTTTTTTTTTTTTTGGAAAAAAAAAAACAATTTGTTATTCTTATTTCTCTTTGCCCGAGGTCT
>CAEGAE010077790.1:0-22336 GCA_903067095.1 Girardinus metallicus
ATATATTACATTCTGAAATTAACCGGATAAATACATTGTGAAATCAACAAAATAAATACATTGTGAAATTAACAAAAATAAATATATTGTGAAATAATCACACAGATTTAAACCTTTTTTTTTTTTTTTAAGCTTCATTTCAATCAAATTACTTATATACAACAATCAGACATGATCAAAGTCATTTTTAGCTTACCGGCTGTCCTTCCCAGTAGAAACCCCTTACACAGTTCTAACGTGCTACCAGCATTGTTTGCTCAACTTGCTGTGGCCCTGGTTCAAACAGAAGTGACAGATCAACCACACCAAAGTACCTGCACTCTCTGATTGAGAGAGTCCAGCTGGTTCTCATCACTACCAGCAGAGGAGCAGCAGAAAGGTGCAGCAGAGGGGTGTGGCTTCCTGGCAGTTCACCAGAACAATTGCGATAGGTTTACCTGATAAACCACCATTACTTTCAAACTAAACATGATTATCTACAGGACTTCAAGGGAAATTTTTAGATATTTATTATTCACATAACTCACCACAAATAAGGTTTATAACAAGTTTATAATACCTTCCTAATGCAACAGCTTATCCTCAACTTTTTGATGCGATAAGTTTAAAGTCTCTTTAGCAAACTGTATTTATTAGATGCGGCATCTTTTGTTGTTAAATATTGGTGATCTTTTTTTTTTTTTTTTTTTTTTACACCTCCTGACATCATTTTGTCACAACTAACAAAACATTCCTGATTCAGAACTAAACCACGCGGAGCGAGGAAATGTCAATACTTTGAGAATTCTTCCCCCAAAAGAAAAAAAAAAAGTTGTCAGAGTAAGTACAACACATTTAAATTTAAGACACTGCTAAAAAGATGGATAAATTTGACATTCTGGGATTTTAAGGCTAAAACTGAGAATAATAAACCGATGTCTTACGTATCTCTTTGATACCAAAACTAAATGTATAAAGCTGTGATCATGATCACGTTTGACAATTATTTGATCTCGAATACATTCAATTTACCATGTTCTGCTTTAATAGAAAGTGATATAATGATAAAGTAAAACAATGAAAGAGTGGAAAAAATATAATTCGACAAATATAGCAAATTTAGCAGCAATCCCCAGAGTAACTGAAGCTGTCAGGAGAGGACGATAAGTGGCATTTGATTTGGTTCCTTGCTGTTTTACAGAAGGAAACCTCATTATTCATCCATATTCAGTTCAACACCTTCAGGTAAATATTCAAATGAGAGTTCAAACAACATTCTTGCCCACGCACAGCCCTCTAATGTTCCTTAGACAAGCCTTTCTAGTTAGCGCGCCTGCTAACAAAAACCTCAACAGTGAATATTTTTTCTAACTCGCTCAGAAGAGCTCCGGATTTATTGTTAATTTAATGATAACAGAATCAAGGGTACGCAACGTGTTATATGCTTTGCACTGCACAAACCTGCTACACCCACTAAATTGGGTTCCGCATGCTAATTTTTGCAACAAAAATTAGTATGTGGACAAATGCTTTCCAGGTAATTTGAAAAGCAAAATCATCCAGGATTTTTATAGCCAGTACTGAGTTTGCCTTTGATGAACACACTCACATACCTGTGGTCACAATAAATCCATCCAAACACACACACTGAGCGTTGGACTTTCAAAATGACTGGAATTACTGCACCAAAGAGTAGACAGGAAGTTTTTCAGTCGCACATTTCAGCGCATGATGAAAAACACAACAAATATTGTTCTCCAATGCCATTATCAAGAATCATAAAATATTGGAATGAAGACTAGAATTAATCAATGTTCCAGTTATTAAAGACAACCTTAATCAGGTGGGTTATTAGCCTCGATTCAAAGGAAATCTGTGTTTCGGTACTCTTGCAGTTTTCTTTAAGTTCACTTCAGATTATTTGAGCATAAAAACTGAATGCTGCTTCTCCATGTTTAGTTCTGGTTCTGTGGATGCAGAGTGGGCCAGAACCAGAAGCTCTGAGCGGTCTGGAAGGTTGATATGACAACAACAGGTCTTTAAATTATTGTGGTTGCTAAGCCGTTCAAAAATTTATGAACTAACAAAAGTATTTTAAATCTTCATGCAAATTGATCCAGTCTTTTTGGTTTCCATGAAACATTGCTTCCACAACAGAAGGTTCAGCAATGCAATCTTCAAACTTGGTGTAGTGACATAACATTATGATAAATAGGACTGAAACATACGATTAATCATATCACAATTTATAGTTATAACATCTAAAAAATTTAAGAACAATTCCTAGAGCATTCAGACAGTATTACTAATGAGTTTTTCCTCTGCACCGGATCAATCGCAATATTTTGTTTGCTGAATATATATTTTGTCTCTTTATAAATGCTAATGAGAGAAAATTAATATTCTGAGAAAAAAAAATCGCTGAATTTTGACCATAAAATAATTTCAAATTTCTTCCTGTTTTATACATTAAAACAGGCTGAAAATACCATATCTGACCGGTAGGGGCAGTGTTGAACACTATAGGCACATCAGGCAACAGGTGAAAAAAAAATAGAGAAAAATATTGATTTCATATAGAAATGAAATAATTAAAAGCTTCAAAATCAAACATTTTTCTATATTGGGTTTTGGATTTGTACACCTGATCCGAGGGAGGGGGGCTTTTGGATCGCTGCCTCACCACTCATGAACCTCACCACACATCACTGTAATACAGAGCTGAAAATGGGGGGAAAAAAACTGTAAAAATGTTTATACACGATGCATATAATTGAGAAAGGTTGGTGCAACTTTGACCAGAATTGACGTTATTCCTCCATATCTGTGCCTGGCTTCACAGGGAACTGCGATGATAAATTAGCAGGAGAACTGCGAGCTCTGAAGTCTCACATGCTCTCCTTTTTTTCTTCTTACTTGAATCCTTTATTAGACCCAAAGCTCCATCTCAACAACAGAAGATTTGAGATTTTCGGATTTCAAACCCCAGTTGGCTGCATTATTCCTCCGCCCCGCTCGGCCCCAACGGTTGCCGTTCACCTTTCCAAGACACAACTCACAGTCCCTCCATGGCTCCAATTTGTGAGTCGAGCTCCGCTGTGGGTTAATGCTGTTGGACACACTCCCACCTGATTCAGAATCTTTACCAGTGAAATCTGTCGAACGTGTGAAAAGTGTGTGAGGGAGAGTGAGACTGGGGGGCATCCAGACGGGCTCTATGGAGGAGTAAATCGGGATTAGTTTGGGGAAAACGCCCTCTCCCAGAGATATGGGGATGAACACTCAGCACGGCCCACGCGGGTTTTGGGTAAAACACAAAACGGATGACAAATCACAGCGGCGCGGTGGCGTGGGGGACGATATAAAGGAGCCCAAAGAGATTATGTGTGGAATGGATGAAAGGAA
This sequence comes from Girardinus metallicus, assembly GCA_903067095.1. Classification (NCBI taxonomy): domain Eukaryota; kingdom Metazoa; phylum Chordata; class Actinopteri; order Cyprinodontiformes; family Poeciliidae; genus Girardinus; species Girardinus metallicus. The sequence continues at coordinate 3,385 of CAEGAE010077790.1, forward strand.
CGGTCACCCCACAGGAGTTAAAAGCTTCAGCAGGAAGAGTTCCCTTAAAAACACTCAACATGGGATCAAATGAATCACTCAATCAAAAAAAAAAAAAAAAAAAAAAATCCCCTTACTGCAGAAAACTCAAGCATGTTCCAGGTGCTTTCCTGCTAAAGAAGCTAACTGTGCTGTGAGGAGAGACGGCACTGAAATGCCCTAAAAACAAAGTTGGAGAAGAAAACAACAGACAAACATACACATAAATCACTTGAAGCTGGGAGACAAGAGCAGCACAACGTTGCTGCACAAAGCTTCCAAGTCTCAAGGCAACTTGCAGAGGGACTTCATGTTTAGTTGTTCACTTTGGTGTGAGAGTGGGAGTTTTGCCCACAGGGAATTTTGTTTTTACCTAAGCTGAGAAGTCTGTTAAAAACTGGGACACCTCTGTTTGGAATGTGGGACCATCAGCAAAACACAAAATAACTTATACAAGGTGTAGCCTATTAATGCAGGTGGTATACATATAGTGAGAGCCTAGTTTTCTGTTTTGGAAATATAAATAGATCTCAAACAAACCACACCTGTGCACACACAAACATATCCTATAATTTCAACTATGCCAAGGGTTCTTAGCTTTCATGCTGAAATGTTGAAATTCCATTTTTAGGCCAACTTAAATAAATAGCGACAAGACTAACCTACAGTTACTGTTAACTTTTTGCTTTTAGCTGTGTTTCCATTACAAATGTGCACAAAGCTGTCTATATACCAGAAATGTGCCGTTCCAATGTCAAAAAAGCAATTTTGCAATTCTGGTGTTTCCATTAAATAAGAGATGCAATCAAAATCAGACGTGAAGTTTGTTCACATGATGAGTCAAAGAGGTCAAAAAGACTGATTCTCAGGCAGACGTTTTCGCACCACGAAACACTTTTGTGCAAAACTAACAGTGCACATCTTTAATAGGATCCATTATCTGACATAGTTTTGTTATATCTGCATTTATGACAGCGAATATGGAAATTGAAAGATGACAAGGGGAGCCAGAAGGACGATGGGGAGATATAAGAGAACGGGTTATGTAGTATAAGGATGGGTCACTCCACTCACAGTAATTGCTCTTGACATTTAATTGTCAGAGTGGCATGTTGTTTAATCAGATGTATCCTCAAGCATCTAATTAGTTGCGGCAAAGAAAAGAAGGAACACTCAAGAGCAAACAACCCCTCGCTCGCTTTGTGGTTTTTAAACATAGTTCAGCATGTATCTGATGTTGAGTAATCATTTAGACGGTGGTTTGACCAACTAAATGTGACTTAATTGGTAATGTCTTGTCTGCCTTCATATTCTACGTGCAGTGGAGATGTGTGTGTGTGTGTGTGTGTGTGTTGTACTAATAAATGCCATCACACAAGGTTTTTTATTGACCTTTCAACCTTGCAAATAGGAAAGTTTTGGCTGACTCCTGTCCACATTCATTACAAGCCTCCTCCACTTTTAAGTCAGCCTCACACGGCGACACTCTTGAGGTTAAAAAAGATTTTCAGCGCTCGAGATTGGCAATTAATGTCAAGTGTAAAATTGTCAATGTCGTTGAAGCTAGGAGAGTATGGCTAATATCCATCATTAGTATGATAAAGGTTTCCAGTCTCCTTCAATCTCCATCAAGGCTCACTTGCCTCAATAGTCACAATGTGGATGATCTAAGACTTTTCCTCCATTTATTATTCAAATTCATCACATGGTTTGTAATGTGGATGTTCTCAGAAAATCAAGATCACACTCCGGCGTCCAGTGATGATGAGCAGACAGCGTTTTCCAAAAGTATTGATACTCTCATTTTTTACTGTATTTTCTTGGAATCTGATGCCATGAAGTAGTTTGTAAATGTGACATGGAAGGTATAAGATGTAAAGGCATTAACTCACCAAAATTGAGCTCTTAACGTTTGGTGAGCATTTTTCACCTTAAATATTTTAACACTAGATAAACAATGACAAATATGTGACAAGGAAATGGAAGCTGCCAAAAAGTCGCCTGGGCCACAAGGTGGCAGCATAGCAGGAGGAAGAGATTGAACAGCCTGCTGCTAAAAAGTTGGTACTGTAAAGTTGGTACTTGCTAAGAGCAAAACGCCACTTCTGAAAAATTATTTTCAGAGTACCGGCAGCAACCTCTCGTGATTCATTGGATGAGTCGAGGACCTCAATTCTTAAAATTCCTAGAGCCTTCGATAAATTATGTTTTCAACTTTAGCACACTGTGTTCAGGCCAGATGATTGCTTATAATCATCTATGATAATTAATATGAACATTCACTCTTGACCATTGAAATTCTGATTCTGAAGAAGCCGCAGACTGCTGGGCAGTTACACAGCCTTTGAAAAGCATAACCAACAAGAATGCAACAACTGGTTTCTGGATGGTAGGTCAACAACAAAATACTTGTCTTTTCTAGCAGCGGATACGTCAGTAAAACAAGCTGACTAAACGTGCTGGAGCTGGGTTGCTAGGTTACGGGCGACGCGCTGCTGATTTGTGACGTTACATTCCAAAGGTTTTTGAAACAGGTCATTTTCCAGACACCAACAAATATTAAGTTATTCCCAAAAAAAACTTGGCTGCGTGTTTTTATTTGCTTCAGAAGCAGCACAGAGCCAAATGGAAGTACAAAAACGTGCAAAATATTTTCATATTAAAATATTTTTGAGAGGCTCTATTTTTCCTGAATGTCTTAGGGTTGTGAAGGTGTGTTGCTAGCTCAATAGAAAGCCCATCCTTCCTACTATTATGGTCTTTCATAAGTGCAGTCCCAGTTCAGACAGGTTTTCCCTACATTAGCATGCTGCTCAGTGTCAGACGTGCAGAGGTCCATACCTAATGAGTCATCCTCCCCATCTTCCCAGTAGCGGGCTGATGTTCCCAATGAGCTGTGCCCCATTCCCATTCCCTCTCAACCCTCCACCCGCTCCACACTGAGGGGCACAAACCCCCTCCCACACTGCCAGGCCTCATCCCCTGCCGCTCACCTGGAGCAGCTCACATCAGCGCCTCAATAATGGAGTGTGACATGTGAAAACATTTAACTGCGAGACAGGTTCATTTGAGCTGCATCATTTCCAACCCGTCCAGACAGGAGACGTGTGGCTTTCATTACACTTAATGTCCAAACATAGAAGAGCGGCATGCTGGTGCCGAGTGCTATTTGTAGCCTTCCATTTGTGTTTTACCTTCAAATGAATAAGAGTCACAGGGGCATGAGAGGTACATGCGTTCTGTGTTCATCGCTGAGGTTGATAGGTCAGTAACAGCTTGGCTTCCAATCACCTGCCTTACACTTGGAAGCATTCTCTGTTTCTCTGCTTTATCAATAAGCAGCCTGATGAAGGTTTATTCAAACAAAAACAAAAAAATTCAATTTCACACAAAAATCCTAATTCTCATTTACTACGATTCAGAATTGATTTAAAATGTCCCAAAGTTAATTTAAATAAATAAGACAAATCAGCTGTCTGTCGGCCTCCGTTTTATAACTACATGGGATGTTCTGACGTTGTCACAAAAACAGTACTGGAATATACGCATGCGTAGAAACCCAAAACAAGAAGGACACTACAAAAATGAAATGGAGAGAGATTCAACCAGCTCCGTCTTCAGTGAAGGGAGACATTTGGACTCATTTAGGTTTTAACTAAATACCTAGAAAGACTGAGCTTGACATGAGCTTCGCAAGATGAAGATGAACTTCAGGAAGTCCGCAAATACGCAGAGCCAAAGTCCAGCTGTACCAACATATGCCACGTCCGAACATTTTACAGAGCTCTGTGTTGTGTGATTGGTCAGAGGTTTGCGGCCTTTTTTATGCCAAAAAACATTTCGGACAGTGGAGCTGGCATTTCGCTTCACCTAGTCCGCTTTCACTACCAGGTTTTTGAATCCACATTATGAATTTATCCAACGTGGCGAGGAATTATGTACAAGTTTTAAGATTATTCACTAAATAACTACAAAAATTGTGAAATTGCTAAAAACGTCTGTCGATGGAAGAGACTGTCTCCATAGAAACAAAACGGAAGATACAAGGCGAGAGCAGTTCCATTTACGCAATGATTAATATGTAAACTTTTGAAAAATGTGAATGACGTGTTTGTATCTCCATTTGTCATTGTGCCTTGAAAAGCAGTTAGGAGCAGATCATGGGGATCCTTTGCACACCCATATATTAAAACAGAAATTATTACAGTCATTTTGAATCGAACAGTGACCCTGAAAATCAGAATCAAAACATGAGATAGTAGATACCACCGTACTATTTAATTACACTGCAGATTAGCAGCTTGGTGACTTGTTCTTTTTAAATGTCATAATATTGTGTGTACAGAACCTGATCCTGTGCTAATACTGTGCAGTATTTGGGTGATGATTGTTTTCCTTATTGTACTCCTTTCTCCAAGTATATTTTATATTGCTCACACAGGGATGTTTTCACTAAGCATGTCAACCTCACGTTCTAGTTGCTTTTTAGCAAGTAGAAAAGTCAGCTTTCTACAGATGAACTGTTGGATTATGGAGTCCCTCACCTCCACAGTCAACCCTTTGCAAATGTAGCTGCTTTGTTGAAGTCATGAGGTGGGCTCCCCCTCTTCACCCGCCTCTCCTGTCATGGTAGCAGATTTCATGGCTGCATTTATGAGAGCCCTTCTGTCTAATTGCTGCTGCCCTGCAGAGTCTTTTTTTCCGGCCCCAATTCCATCCGTATGTCCGGCTCTTAAATTACCCTGGCTAAGCACCTACTCCCACCCTACTAAGGGCCATTACGCCACCTACCCCACCTACCCCACACGCTCTGGCTGCAAGGCTCTCAGAGCAGCTCAACAAGCCAGAGGTCAGACAGCCAGCACCCCCCTTCCTCAAGTTACAGCTACTTGCCAATATTAGCATCATCACATTTTTAATTGAGTAGCATCAGCAACATATTAGGGCTGTCTTTGATTGATCTTGAGATATGAAGTTTTTTCTCAGATATTCGTAATTTTTTAAGTCAAAGCCAAATTTGAAGTTTTTCACCTTTTAATTCAACACACAGAGATGTGACTACCATGAATTATCATGAAAATGAATGAGTGAAATAGAAATTTTTGTTCAAAGAAAGCCAGGTCAAGTAAATTAACGTCTTATTGTTAAATTTCTGAATGAATCAAACAAATTTGTTTGAAGAGCCATCATGAGCTGCGTTTCCTTTGACCATAGAATTGTGCAATTTAAAATTACAAAAACAAACTTTCTCAATAAAAGCACTGCAAATTTGAGCAAAACTCACATTTTTCAATAAAATGTTTTCGCGCTATGTTGAGTTGGCTTTTCAACCTTGTCAAAATTTGTGTAATTCACAATACTGCAATGGTAACACTTTTCACATCACATGAGTCACACCGCTTTGTATACAACAGCAAAGCGCTTATTCACAGGCATTGGCCTAGCACTGCTAGAGGTCTCACAGCACCACACACTCTTTCAAAATGGAATCCATGTGTAGAATCAATGACTAGCGTTTCCCCACAAATCTGAATACATCATGGCTCTCAAGTGTAAGGTGTTTGTTGGGCCAATGCGTCAAGTAAGTTCCTCTGATGACTGATGAGCGCTGAAATATAAATATATCTTAAGTGTTTATGTCAGTAACTGCCAATTTTTTTTTTTTGATGACTTATTTCATGTACAGACTTTTTCATGAGTGATTATAATTACATTTCTTGCTTAAAGGAAATGTCGCAATTGTGAACTTGTGTTTTCAAAATTAGTAGAATATCAATAAATCAATATTTTGTGGACATTTGTAGCGGAAACACAGATAACATTTACTGCATATTGCCATCAAATGTATTGCCTATCTCTTGTTATTTTGCATTAAAATCTATTATTATCAAACTATGAACCAAATGTGTTTTTCAAAGCCTTGACCACTTTTTAATAGCACTAGGCTATTATTATTGCCTTCCTGTGTTATTCTGCTCCATTAAAATCTGAGCCATCTCATCTGGATCGAAGTGGAGGACGGTTATTTACAGTGCAAGCAATTTCTAATAAGCTTCGTGACTTACAAACATTAGAAATTGGATAACATTTAAAACTTCAACAGAGGATATGCCTCCAGGAAGCAACCGATTCTCAAAAGCCAAGGGTCCAGACCCTTTATAAGATGCAAAGCGTAAAGCAAAGGGCCGGCTTTTACCAGGCTAATTATAGTACACAACATTCAATATAAGTAGAAGACATCATTGGAATAAGACATTAACAAAGATGTTTTTATTTTGAATACCTGCAAGTGTCTTTGTAGGAACACATTTAATGGAGAGATATAGTACTGAAGAAGTTACAGAGAAAGAGCTGGAGATTAATTAGTGTTTTTAATATTCGGAAGCTTCAGCTAATACAAACAAACTGACATGCACCATTAAAAACCTATGGTGCGCTAATGTCCTTAGTTAATGAGCGAAGCACACTATTAATCATTTAATTAAATGTTTTACATTTACTGGCTTCTTTTCTAGTACTGATTACCTGAGATAAAGATTGTTAATGACATTCATGTCCAGGACCTTTAGTCTGACAGAAGTTTAAGTCTGGCAAATGAAAAACAAATGAAGAATAAAATAAGTCAGAAGCCGACATTTTAAAAAGACACAGGAGTCAAAGAAAGACAGATCTGGGTTTCTATATCTAGAGGTCCTTTTAAATCAGCCTATCAGGTTAACCTGAAGGATCATAAGTGCTTTAATATTTCAGTTGCTCATACAGAGATGCCAGTCCTTCCTTCTGGCCATGCTTGGCTGGGAGATCAGAGCTGCTATGACTCTGGCCTATGAGTGAGTTTCTCTTTTATGCAAGCTGCTCCTGTAGTTTTCCAAAGCCCATTGTTTTACCCCTCGCTGTGCTAATTTATCTAAAAACATAACACCCTGACAGCCAAAACCCCAAGATGCCTTTATGGGTTAGGGAGGTGATCTTTATCCAAAGCAAGTTGGACCATCCATCTGTTTGGCCCAGGAACCTCAGCATCTGCTCTCTGCTATTGTTAAGCTTCATCAGATGACAAGCCAGGACCCTGGTGGTTGGAACCTCGGCTGCTTCCCATGCGCAGTCAGGAGTGTATGCACACACAATGCAGTGCATGTGTTCGCAAGTGACTTCAAGGGACAGGAGGAAAGAGAAAGCGAGAAAGGCCAAGTGCTGGCTCAAGCCTCAGTCTTTGTTTTGGTGACCGCGAGAGGAAGCAGCAACCACCAGAAAACATGCTGGGCCCTCCCAGCAGACCTGCTTGGATGACCTCCAACCACAGTAACAACTTTCTCCAGGGTAATGGTTCACAGAGGCACTGTCAGGCTGCAGATTTCACTGGTGCAGGTCTTTTTTTTTTTCTTTTTTGCCACATCCAGTGCGACTACAAAGGATCATCAAACATGAAGCACCCTTACATTAATATCTTTACAGGAGCAAAAAGGCTTTATACTGTGGCAAAGTGAGTCATTTTTAGACAGGAGCTGCTAATAATGGAATAAAATGCTTGTAAAAAAATCTAATAAGCATTCCTAACTATTTGGGATTGTTTGTTACCATGTTTAGATACTACCATTTAAAATATGATTAAAATAGATTTTCTATGAAAGACTACAAAAAAAAATCTACTCCAGAAAAAGGGATCAAATGTTAGCAACTTGCTAAAGTTTAAAGCTTCAACACAGCCCAGGCCTCCAGGAAGCAATCATTTCTCAACAGCTAAGATGATGTAAATAGTGACAAGGGTCTGGTTTCAGCTGGCAAGAAAAATATTCTATAAAACTGAAAATACGCTTCCTGATTACACAATAAAAACGAAAAGATGAAATAGTTTGAAACAACTTCTTTATACAAGCTTTCTACTGCACTGTGGAACGGTGGTTAGCACTGCTGCTTTGGAACAAGAAAGTCCTGGCATCGAACCTTGGCCAAAGGTTTTCCATCATCATGGGCCGGTCACAGGTCCACGATCTCCTAAGACACACTTAGGCCAATATAGTGTTTAAAAAAAAAAAAAAAAAAAAAAGCAATTAAATCAAACATCCTCCTACCTAAGAGGAGGATGTTTGATTTGTCGTCAGTGGGTTAATAAAAGCCTCACCCTCTTTGTTAAACATTTAACATTTTGATCATGTCAAACGTGAAGAAGGAAACCTTACCACTGACCACCCAGTGTAAGCACATTGTGTTTTGCTTCTTCCCGTGTTCATCTATTCTGCCTTTTTCACATTTGACTTTTCATACATTTTGGAGTTTTGAATAATTAAGAATGTTGATTCCCAAATCATGAAACATTAATGCATGAAGAATGCATAATTAAGCCCTTTTATTTCTGCGCCTTCTGACGTACTCCTTGTTTGATTACCATTTTGGGGGAAGGCTTGGAAGTAATGGGAGGAGACACATCTGCACGTTAGATATCTATAATTAGAAATACAGTTTTAATATGTGGGCAAAAGAATAAATCAAAAAGGTTTACACAAGAGCTTGGAATGTTCAGTTTTAGGTTCTCATGTATGATTTCAGTAATCAACATACTAGTATGCAAAGGATAATATAAGACAATTGTTTTACTACACAGAATGTAAAAAAACAAACAAAAACAAAATGTTATAAAAACATATGTGAAAATCTTAAAGAAGGGCCTGCATTGTATATATTCTACAACAAACGAAACAAAAAATACTTCAATCTTAAGTACAAACTAAAAATATAAGCATTGCATATTTATTAAACATAATGTATTAATGTATGAAGTTTATCTGATTGGGAAAAGATGGTTGCCTTTAAAGTCTCAACTAGAATAAACTCAGAGAGGATCTGCACTCAGTGCCAAAGGTCCGGAGTATGAAGACAACAGTTTGTAGGTCTGCAGATGTTGTTGGCAAATCCAAATGAACTTAAGCTAGCATTAAAGGCTACATCTCAGCTATCACTGTCAGTGTCAATATGAATGTTAAAATCCCACACTGGAATGATCTTATCCCCAATCAGATAAAGGGCCTGGTGGACGACACAAAACAACAAATTCAATATTCATAAATTGTTGCCATTAGTTGGCCTGGGATTAGTAAATATGGGAATCGAACCCAGAACCTTCTTGCTGCAAGGCAACAGCTCCACCAACTGCTCCACTGTGCAGCCCTAGTAAATATATCTGACTGAAAAATGGTTGTAATTCCTCCTCTTTTCCAACTTTTTTCTTCTTAAACTTGCATGATTTGCTCCTCCTACATCAGCTTTTAGCTCAGTTGATTTTGAGCAAGACACTCTGGGTCTCATGGCTGTACAGAAACTGCATAAAGCCGTATTAAACTACGACTTCCTGGTCTCAACATGAGGTTACTTAAATCCCATTTACTGTGTTATAGCAGAAAAATTATAATTCAGCAGTAAATGTAAATATAGTACGATAAAATCAATTACCTTCACAACTAGTTAGTAACTAGAGTCCATTTACGAATAAATTAACCTCAGTAAATCTGTTGTTGATTCTTTCTTCACAGTCTAAGTGAAGAAAAAGTAGCATAAAAATGTAGCAGCACACCAGACAGGTCAGGGATAAGGTTGTGGATGTGCTTAGAGGAGAGCAAGGTTATAAAACGGCATCAGAAGTTTATAACCTATGCAAATCATGGAATACATTTTTTTAAATGGTGAACAGCATGTATAATTTTCCTTTCAATTCAAGGTTAGTTCGACTTGTTTACAGGCCTGTCGCAATAAGCAATAAATCAAATAATCATATGATAAAGTAAAACAAGCTCAATAAGTAATTTGAGTCTTGTTTTATTCTCAATGTCTTCCAACCAAAACCAAAAATAGAATGAAGGACAACCATTGGTGTCTTCTCACCTCACCTTTCTCCTTCACAATAAGAGCATTGGGTGTGAAATCTATACATTGTATCCGCCACACAGCCCCCCCCCCCGAACACACAGAATGTCACAAACATAAAAACACATAACGTGAAACATCACAAGTATATAAAAGAAAACACACACAAAGGAAAAACTAAACAGCAGCAACAAACAAAACAATTGAAATGCCTAACGTTAACGACGAGGGAGTTTAAGATGTCGGCCTCCACGGCTTCTTTACACAGGAACAGGGGCTGAAATTGAAAAAGACTCTCCAGATCGACTGCTACTGAACTGTCCACCTGAGGGGGACAAACCAGCTGTAAGGGAAGGACCTGGAAGAGTGGATAAAAAAACTGGGGGACGACAACGGCGAGGTGGCTGAGCCAACTCAACTGGGTCCCCTGGTAACACATAAGCTGGCTTCAAACGGTCCACTGAAATATTCTCCTGATTACCCCCCAACTCCACCAAAAAATCCTTAGGTCCTCTCTCCAAAACATGGAATGGACCAACGTAAGGAGGCTGAAGTGGTGAGGGGTGTGAGTCATGGCGGATAAATACATACTCAGCAGACATTAGGACCTTTGGCACAAAGGACCTAATGTGCCAAGGCAGTGGTGTGGAAGGTGGGAACTCTGCTAACAGACGCTGATACTCATCACCTGTGCAAGAATGTTGGCGAGGGGTCGGTGACCCACCAAGTTTACAGGGGCATGTATCAAAAGACACAGCATCTATTAAACAGCTATTAGCAACATGTACTAACAACCTAAAAGCACACAAAAAATCTGCACCCAAAATAGGTAAAGACACAGAAGCTATTACAAAGTCCCACTGAAACTGACGTCCGTTGAAACACACAGTCACCAACCTCGATCCAAAAGTGTGAATCGGGGTGTTAGCCGCGTCCAGCGGCAGTCCGTTACATTCTCTAAAAACGTCCGATGCAGAAACTGGCATGATGCTCCGCTGTTCACCCGAGTCCACCAGGAAACGCCGTCCAGAGACCTCATCCATGATGAAAAGCAGCTTGTCCGAGCTGCCGGCACACACAGCTGCTAGCGAGCGCCGGCTCTGTCATTTCCCTAACGCACAAATGAACACGGAGGAATACAGCGTTTCGTTTTCACTCCGAACCGGTGATGGTAGAAGCAGAGAACGTCGTCTTTCCATCACTCCGTCACTGCATCAACAGGCTCCGACTCTCCTTGAGTCACACCTGGCAGAAGTGCATTCACACTGTAGTGCCTGGAAGCCAACAAAATCCGGTTCGCTTCTTCAACCAGGGAGCGATAATTCTTTGTCCGGCTCAGCGGGGAGCTGGCTAGCCCGCGCAGACAGGTGGAGGAAGCTGACACAGAAACAGATGCGTAAAAGGGAAGGAAACATCTCCAGAGCCAAGTAATGCCAGCATGTTCTCCATCAGCTCGGAGGGCTTGCGATTCCCCCAAGCCATTCAGAGAGCACTAGTGATCAGCCCGCTCCGCATCTGACAGTTGGTAGAGCCGAAGCAGATTCTCCTTGAGCGCACTGTATTTGTTAGTGGTTGGTGGGTTCCTCAGCAAACCCATCAGACGGCGGGTGGAAACAGAGTCCAAAGCATCAACTACATGGAAGTACTTGGTCTCAGCTGTGGTTATCCCATGGAGATGGAACTGGGTTTCCACATGCTGGAACCATGGTTCTGGATTGTGCTGCCAGAACTCTGTGTTGGGGTGTTTTAAACCCATAATATGAACCACACAAAGATCATGAGTTTTATGGCCTACCTTTGCAAAGGGAGAGGTCACTGGCTGCGAACCGCTCAGGTCCGTAGCTCAGTAAGCTCTGACTCCCCCACAAAAGGGTGGGCTATTTATTGAGAGGAAGGGGAGAATTTGAAGAGTGGAAGATTCCACTCAACCCAACCCCAATCCCATGAACAAAGAAAACAAATCACTACTTGAGGAAAAGTCAAAACTAGTTAAAATGTATGCTCTGTGCACAGCAGTTATATTTTGAACATTCTTGATCAAACAAACATAAAAGATAACATAAAAGATAAAATGAACAAAATGATAAAACCATTTAATTTGTAACACTCTGGAATTTTGATAATGGCAGCAAAAACGGAAGTGGCGGTTGGAGCAACGGCCGCCTGGCAAGAAACTGGGTCCGAAACCACAGCAGGCGAAGAAGAGGTAGCAGATCTGGTGAGTTCTCGTTAAAAAACATGTTCAGATGTTCGCAGATATTTGGGGTCACCAATTTGGAAGTCGGCAGAAAGACGAAAAAGTAATTTGAGTCTTGTTTTATTCTCAATGTCTTCCAGCCAAAACCAAAAATAGGATGAAGAACAACCATTGGTGTCTTCTCACCTCACCTTCTCCCTTTCACAATAAGAGCATACATTCGAAATATAGACAATGTATCCGCCACAGTACCACAAATTAATTTCACCACCTAATCAGTCTACTCTTTTACCTGCCGTTCATAGCCGCACTGTTGTGGTAGAACTATTCCATTAAAGTGAAACCTGGAGACGTAGGTATGACAGGGAAAGCTGTTCATCAGAAGCCTGCAGAACTGCAAATTTTGTAGTGGACACAGCTAGCTCAGTTTCTAGCTCAAGCATTTCCTTTTTCCTTTTTATCAGTTGCTCTTGTTCCTCCAGTACACGTTGTTCCTTCAAAACAGCCATTCTCACCACAAGTGCAGCTCTCTGCTGCAGCTTTTTTTGTGTAGAGGAAGTGGTACTTGACCGATTGCTGATAAGACTTTTGTTGTAATGTTTACTCACATTGGAAACACTGTCATTAGTCTTAATATCATCATTATCCACCCCATCATGATTAATGTCAACATCATTATTTAAATTACCAGCACCTTCAATTTTGGGCTCATCATCTTCTTTTGATTTAACCCACCTTTTCACATTTTCAGTAAATTCATCAGTGAACATCATTTTTGCTTTAAACCATATTTCATGTTTTTCTTTCTCCTCAACTGGCAATAAATTTATTAATGAATCATGCTCGCATCTTATTTCAACACACGAGTCAATGTACACATCAAAAGACTTGTGAACTTCTGAAACCAAACCATTTTGTATTAAATCTTGTATCGTTTTCTTTAAACTGCTAGCTTTATTAAGCTTAGCCTTTCTACCAGTTTGCAATCGATCTAACCTATCAGCAATTACTTTAGCAGAAAGTTTAACCACCCGTTTGCTTGTCTCTACTGCTGGCAAGAAAGTCCGAATTGCCAGCAGGGAATGGCGCACTAGCACCAGCTGGTAAATCCACTTCCACTGCGCAATCCTCCATATTTAAAAGTCCGACAGTCAATAGATCACAACAAGTCAATTAATACAAAGTTAATTGTTCCTCCACTTCAGCAACCAATGCATTGGATTTACGGTATTATGTGTGCACACATTTAGATTTAGATCGCCATCTTACTGACTGTAGTGCTACACATACCTAGTTGATGCATGCATTTCAAATCCAGCAACGAGAAGATCCTCACGAACGTCGATTCTGTCCGATGTCACCCCAGGCTTCAGGTGAGTTGAGGCCAACCAGCTGACGCTCCGTTCCAAACACACAGGCTCAGTCTGAGTCCCTTGTCGGCATCCAAACGCCATCCAACTTGTGTCCAAAGTTCCTTATCAACGAAGAGTTATTGTCATAAACAGTTTTTGACTTTGTAGAGGCAAAGCCAAGGTTTTAAGCCCCTTAGGTGGTACACCAACGTAAAGTTGACGTGCTACATTACCTTATCTGCTGAATTAAAATCAGAGCCGTCCTTGATTTTAATGCAGGTCATCTATTTATTCTCCACCATTCTCGGCAATAATCATCGTATGTCCTTTTACAACGATTTAGTCATCCAACATGTTGACAGTAGCATTTATTGTTTTCAGCGTTCAGCGTTAGCAGTCAAAAACTGCTTCCCCCTTCCAGGTGGAACACACCTGTCCTCATGAACCACATGACCCCAATACCATTCACCAATACAGTCATTCATAATCTGCTCCTACACTTATCTTTCTTTGAGCTTCTTTTCTAAGTGACAATAAAAGTTGGACGTAGTCCCGAATGTCTGTGAAAGCGAAGCACTGTTGAACTTACATGTCGTCATGTTTTATGATTTATGTAGCAGAATTCTATTATGGCGATTAAAACGAACATCATCTGCTCCTCGGAAAAAAACACTGCGCATTGTCTTGGAGTGCCGCGTGCGAGTGAAAGGTGTGGCAATGGGGGGGAAGGGAGGCAGAAACACGTAATTAATAAGTTACGTTATTGCGTGGATTTTAATCAGTATGTTTTGGATCCAGTGAACACAAAGATGTTAACAAATAGACTAGACAATATGCTGGCAATTTAGTGATATTTCCGCAGTTGCGGTCTTGAAATTAAATCCTGAGTCCTCAAACCCCGAGACCGAAACAAGACCGAGATCAAATGCAGTTGAGTCCGATACGAGACTGAGACGATTAAAAAGTGGTCTCGAGTACTACAACACTTATTTGATTACAAATAATTGTAACCAATGTTACACACACAGTTGGTGACAAAAAACACTGTACATTATATACATATAATAAATACACAAATGAATAAATGAAATAATACATAAATAAATAATAAAGGTCATTACTGCAAAGGTGAAAATTATTGCAAATAAAAAGTCAGTTAATAATGCTTACTCATTTGAACATTTATCTGTATTTATTCTTATTTATGTCAGTGGTAGTCCTCCGTATAAAGAAAATACAATCAGAATGTTTCACAATCCATCTCTTAATATATGCTTTATTAAATGTCATAGAAAACTGTTGTTTTAGAAAAATTGAAAAAGCTTTTTTTAATATGGCTTTTTCCCCCTGCAAATTAAATGTTTTATTCAGCTTCATTTTTTCAGTCCTATGCTCCTGCAATAAATGATGAATTCATTTCACACATCTTTAACATGAGTCGCAATAACTTTGTCTGCATCTGAAAGAAGGATAAAAGATAGCATTTGAAGTGGTTTAGGACCTCTTACATCGGCTAGGCCTGACTGAATTTATCTGTAACTTTCTCTTCAGTTTGCCAAAAGAATTGTTACAGGTCAGGACTACTGTAACAGTGATGTTACACAATCTGAGGAGCAAATAAACAGAAGACAGCAATGACGACCGAGTGCTGTTGTTAGCTTCCAAATTGTGTTTTTTTTTTATTATTTGTTAGCAACACACCCTTCACACTGTACAATACTAATGCTTTACATTGTCACCGCCTCACAAACCTGCTCCATCTCCACCACAGGCAACAATGAACCCCACACACAGATGAAGACAACCACGGCCAGTGCACCAGACACGACAAATCAACCGCCACAAAGCCCCACTGCATCTGGTTACTGACCCCAACTGAATACCATTAAAACAATATTCAGATATAAGGTCCATGGTTGAGACATTATATTCCAACGTCTCAACCATGGAAACGTTAGGATATAACTGCCTTACATGGAGACTTTGAGGTATAAAAGCTCAGAGCGAGCCAACGTTAACCCTGCCTGACAAAACTGGCAAAAAGGTGCACAAAACCCATAATTCAACGACATGTCCTGGTCGATCAACATGTAATTATCTTACAGGGTAGTTTTTGTGCTTTCTGTCAACTGTATACTGACCAGAGGAGCAAATAAACAGAAGACAGCAATGACAACCGAGCGCTGTTGTTCGCTTCGAAATTGTGATTGAGGCAAACTGGAAATCCATCCCAAAACCAACCTGGAAGAAATGCCCCCCAAACAAAGGTTCTGCTTTGCCACTACCACTCTCATCCCCACCTCAGGAAAACATAAATACTATAAATGCAGGCAGATTAACATATTGAACTGCACAAAAAATGTAATTTGTTAATTGTTTTAGAAAATAGAATAAATTATACATAAAAATATTTCAAAATTATAAACAAAAAAAACTAAATACTGTGGTGGCATTTTTAGGTGCGCCACACGCTCCCCAACTTAAAAGGTGGCTCCCGACACCTCAAAGCTAGTGTTGACAATTCACAAAATATTAACAACTTGGTTATTGTCAGAGGAACCTCACTCAAAGAACCTTTTCCTTCAGTGTACACATCTCAGTATACAAAATTATAAGGCATTGTAAAAAGCACTGTCGTTGCAAAAAGTACAGCCTGATAAGGGGCATAAAAATGTCCTTGTACAGGTGGCATTACCCACGATGGTGAATCTTGTAACCCACATAGTCCAAAATGACCTATGACCCTTTGTAGTTGGTAAGAAGGCTGGCCCATAGTGTTGTAGGTGAGTGTTTGAGGTGGTCTTCTTGCTCGTGTAGATCTCCTTAGAAATCCCTCCTGAGTTGGTACTTACTCCTGCTCGATTTCAAGTTCAATCTGTTCAGTGGCTCTTTCCAGTTCATGTTCTCTTTGTTCATGGTCTGTTTCCCAGTTTTAGACCAGTTCATTTTCATCTGGATGCAGATGCTCTGTTGGAACATTTTCATCTGCAGTGTTCAGTTGGGAGTCCCTCCCTTGGTCCACAGGTGTGAAAACTTTGCATGAGGCTGGATGAGTTTGAGTGGCTGGTTCGTGTAGTCCAGTTGTCACAGATACTATGAGCCAATAACGGGTTCCTGAGTCACTCTCAGAATCTGATAAGTCACTGTCTCCGTTACTTTGGCTTGGAATGACATGGTGACCTTTGACTCTGCTTCTGATGGGTGCTTTATCTTTTCTGTGATCAACAGTTACAGGCAAGTCATTCACCAGGTGCAAGAGATTTCTGTGGAGAACCCTAGTTTTCTGGGTATTGTTCTCAGGATGTACTTTGTAGATGGGGCTGTCATTAATCTGTTCTTTGACCATGTACACAGTCTGCTCCCAATATGACCTGAGCTTTTCAGGTCCGCCCTTTTTTCCAAGGTTGCAAACTAATACTCGGTCACCAGGCTCTAAGACAACTCCTCTCACATGTTGGTCATTGTGTTTCTTTCCGCGAGCACTCGATTGCTGGCTGTTGTTGGTAGCAATACGATAAGCCTCTTTCATCCTCCTTGCCCACTTCTGCACATATCCGTGTGGTGTTTCACTGTCCTTCTCTGTGTTGAGTCCAAACATGAAGTCCACAGCGAAGCGGGGATGCCGTCCAAACATTAAGAAATGTGGGGAAAACCCTGTGACCTCGTTTTTTGTGCAATTCTATGCATGAACAACTTGGGGCAAAAAGTCTTTCCAGTTATCTTTTTCTGTCTCCTCAAGAGTTCTCACCATTTGTGATTAAATCGCTCAGTAGGATTTCCCTGAGGGTGGTACATTGTGGTACGTGAGTGGCTGACACCTGACAGCTGCTGTAGGCCCCTAAACAGTGAGTTTTCAAATTCATGGCCCCGGTCATGATGTAGCCTAGCAGGGTAACCGAAGAGAGGAATAAAATCGCTGTATAGTTTCTCCGCAGCAGTTTTGGCTGACTTCTTTCTGGTTGGCCATGCCTTAGCGAAACACAACAAGTGGTCAACTGCGACCAGTATGTATTCGTAACCACCTCTGCTCTTTTCTAAATGCATAAAGTCAATGGATATTAGCTCCATGGGTGCCCTAACATGTGTGGTGGGTTTCTTTTGTTTTATACAGGGACATTGTCTCGTCACATAAGCCTCGACATCCTTCTTCGAAAAGGGCCAGTAGAAGCAATTTCGGACTAGGTTGACAACTCTTTCAACACCTAGGTGACCCATGTCCTTATGAAGATGTTTTAGCACCAAGGACCTGTACTCTCCAGGCAGTACAACATGATTTCTACCTCCAGCTTCCCTGTGAAGTAGCTCATTCTCCACCTTAAGTTTCCCCCACTCATGCATTAACCTCCTCAATAACCCATCTGCATTTTGTCTGTCTCTGTCAGTTAGTGTGGGTTTTGTCTCTTTTAACCTGAGAAGTTCTTTTATTGTTGTGTCCTGTCTTTGTGCTCTCACTAGCCTTACCTGGCTAATGCTAGGTAAGGCTAGTGTGTCTGATCTAGTGTCTTGAGCCAGATTTAAAGCTGATACATAGGGAACATCACTTTTCTTTGCTGCCTCGCTCCCTTTCCATGTTGTGCAAACAATGTCTCGGCTAAGCTCCTCTATACACTCCCCGACATAACTATCAATGTCCAGCGGAAGGCGTGTCAAAGTGTCAGCGTCAACATTAACTCTACCAGGCCGGTACGTGATGTTAAACCTGAAATCTGCAAGCTTTCAGGTTTTGGAGTGCTCATTACATATGTCAGAGGATTATTGTCAGTATACACCATGAACTCTGGGGCATAAAATAAATAATCCCTGAATTTTTCAAAAATGGCCCATTTAAGAGGTAAGAACTCTAACTTACCGGAATGTAAACAATTATTTTTTTCAGCTGGGGTCAGAGTTCTTGAGCCATATGCTATGATTTTTAATTTTCTCCCCTGCTTCTGATACAAAACGACCCTGAGCCCCTTCTCACAGGCGTTGGTATGTAAAACAAAAGGCAGTTCAAAGTTGGGGTAGGCGAGCACAGGTGGATCGGACAGAGTGTCAATGAGTTGCCTCAGGATGTGGTCGTGTTCACCTGTCCAGCTGATAGGAGTCTTTGAGGTCACTTTGGCTTTTCCTGGACTTGGTCTGAGAGTTTTCAGGACTCCCTTTGACTTGTAGGAGAATATACAAAGGTTTGATGATCCTGGAAAAATCTTGAATGTAGGCCAGATAATGACTTAAGAACCCAAGCAGTTTTCTTAACTCACCCACATTCGTTGGCGTCTTCTGACTGAGTGACTTGACAGCTTCATAGTCCTTTGGTTCGATTCGGACTCTATTTTCTGAAACCAACCTACCCACATATCTGACCTCTGCTTTGAACAGTTCACATTTGGTTGGGCGAAGCTTGACCCCATGTTGTTAAAGAGCTCTGAGGACTTTGCGCAGTCCCTCAACATCCATCCATCCATCCTTTTTCTGTTCACCCTTGTCCCTTAATGGGGTCGGGAGGGTTGCTGGTGCCTATCTCCAGCTACGTTCCGGGTGAGAG